>JAFMOD010000334.1:402456-446530 GCA_019802435.1 Corydoras maculifer
GCGCACACTCACTCACACAGACACACTCTAAACAGGGCAATTTTGAGAACTCAATTAACTTGATCCATGTTTTTGGACTGTGGGAGGAAACCGGAGAACCCGGAGGAAACCCACGCAGACACGGGGAGAACATGGAAACTCCACCCAGATGGGGATTCGAACCGGGAATCCCTAGCGCTGAGAGGCGAACGTGCTAACCACTAAGCCACCGTGCCGCCATAAATATATATATATAAAAATGAAATTTCTATACAGAACAAAAAAACAAAAAACAAACAAAAAAAAAACACTTACATTTTATTCCATTCCCAGGTATCCATGTTAATATAGTAGAGATCATTTAGTCGATGGTCCTATCAAATTAGTTTTGTTGTTAACTCTTGTCCATAAAAACAAAACATAAAAAAAGTGTATAACAAATGGATCAGCGGGAAGCTACATACCTTATATCGTCCTCCAAAAACATAACCTCTGTTTCCCACTGTTGCACAAGCATGAGCGGCTCTTGGAGTGGGAGCATTTCCCTGTACACCATGAGATGGGAGAAAAAAATAAATAAAAAATTAATGCAACTGTATCAAAATTTTAAAAATATATAATAAACTAAAACATTCATGGTGCATGTGAAAAGGTATCAGCTGTCCTGACCTGCCAATAAATTAAGTATACATTCTAAAATATTTTTCTGACTATTTAAGGCTAAACACATCAACCTTTAAAGTTGTATGTAACCATGGGACACCTGTAGCAAGGTTTAGAATGGAGGATGAGTATTAAGCATTAAGGACAGGAACCAGCCTTGCAATCTGATGGTCCACGGTTCAGTTCCCGGTTCCCATAAGTACCATGGCTGAAGTGCCTTTGAGCAAGGCACCTAACCCCAATTGATCCCTGCGCGCTGTGTACAAGGCTGCCAACTGCTCCGGGTACGTGTGCTCACTTCACCAGTGTGTGTAAATGTGTGTTTCACTACATGGATGGGTTAAATATAAGGTACAAATTCCTCTGTATGTAAGTACATTAGACAAAGTTAGGCTTTATTGCTATAATAAAATTTATTTTAATGAATAATTAATTGCTGCCACAATTTGACATGAATTTGACTGTAAGTTTGGGCAGATGACAGTAATACCACCGTCCCTGGGGCATTTAAAGGTTTTCTATTAAATGAAAAACTTAGGGTTGACAACAAAACTACAATTTAATTGCAGATATGTAAATAAGAGGCAATCCAGGGAAGCAGATGAGGTGATGGTCACAGGCTGTATGAGTTAATTTTCTGTACTTCAGCAGAGAAATAAGATTAGGATGGCTCACCTAAAAGTTGAAGGAAAAATTGTTGGTGGAAGTAGACAGAAAAGACAACTGTGACTAAAACGTCATTTAATTTTTGCAGTTTAATAACGAGCTGATTCATTCATTCATTCATTATCTCCCGCTTATCCTCTATTAGGGTCGCGGTGGGGTTCCCCATGCCCATCCAGGGGAGAACGTGTCGGGCGCTGGGCAGATAAACCCAGGACAGGGCGCCAATCCATCGCTGGGCATAACGAGCTGATAATAAACTTTATTAAAATGATTGTGATTTGGGATCTGGGCATGTTATACAGTAACAACCCTATGGAGGCTCTCATACTGCAAACAGCAGGCACGTGCACAGACATTTTTGGTGGTAGGTGTTTAAGCCAAAATAAAAGTTACCCATGGCCAGAATTATTTAGAAGATAATAAATAAAAAAAATAAATAATTTTTTTTTTTTTTTTGAAAAACAGTATGACATTTCTCATTTAAATGTCATGTTCTCATGCTAAATCCTATACTAGAAACTAGGGTCGCGAGGGAGTACCCCATGTCATCGTCATCCTCAAAGTCTCAGGCGCTGGGCAGAAACACCCTGACAGGAGAGGGTGCCAAATTACCATTGGGCATATACTACCTCACACATAGATGCACAACCTATTTAGGGGCAATTACAAGCAGCTAATTCAACTTGAAACCATGTTTTCTGTGGAAGGAAACAGGAGAACCCACAGAAAACTCAATCAGACATGGGGAGAACATGGAAACTCCCAAAACAATCCCCAACAAATCTAAAAATGTATAACATCCGGGTGTTATAAAAAGATTTTTTCAATTAAATTAAGATTTATTCATTTATTTAGAAAATAAGACATAAATAAATGCCATTAACCAGAAATGTTTACCTTTGTAACTGGCTGACTCCAGGTTAAGGTATCTAGGTTAAGAACATGAATGTGATTGTTCCAGCCTCGTCCTTGATTACCCTAAAACAAATTTTATTTACCCCTGTGTTTACAACTGCATTTAATAATTATAAAAACAGGATTATCGTCTCACGATGACTGAGTTCACGTCTAATTCGAAAGTCCCTCGATGACCCGGTGGTGCCACATAGCCATAGCCCCCAAAATACACCAATCTACAATACAGGAAACAACAACTATTAAAGTAGAAATGATTTAAGGTAAGAGTAAAGACCATTGCCATTCTTTATTTGGTGTGTTTATCATTATTTGGTGTGTTAATTAAATAAAAAAAAAATTGCGATATTTATCTTTATTATATTATCTTTATCTCTGTGCAGGCTGTTTATTATTATTTGCTTTAGAAAATAGCATGCTATGTACTATGCCAATGTTACCAAATTAGGAAAATTTGGTGTTTGCTGTTTATTTAAAAATAATTTAAAACAGCACTAACCTCTTCTTGTACACCCAGCAACCTAGTTTGTCTTTACATGTAGGGGCCAAACCTTTCAGGTCTTTCATCCACTCCCAACAGAGGTTAGAATGTCTCAGAGGCAGACGATAAACCTGAACATAGAACATATGAGAAAAATTATTTCAGCTATTAATATACATACTCCTTCAGGTATGTGCACCTACAGATACAAGGTATGAAATCAGATCTGACAAATATACACATTGTTATATGTTAAAATGATTAAAAATTGAGTATGACAAAGTATATGGAAAAACAACGTGATGGAGAGTATTTAGTATGTTTCACCTAATCCTCTGCAAGGGTTTGGGGGGGGGGGGGTCCCCCATGCTTATCCAGGGAAGAAAGTTTGAGGCACTGGGCAGATACACCCAGGACAGGGCACCAATCTCTCACTGGGCAAACTTACTCACACAAACACACGCGCTATGGGGCAATTTAGAGGATTCAATTTACATTGAATCTATGTTTTTAGATTTTGGGAGAAATCTGGAGAACCCAGAGGAAACCCACACGCACACAAAGAGAACACTGAAATTGCATTGTTCGAACCTGGAATCCCTAGCGCTGAGAGGATAACATGCCAACCACTAAGCCCACATGCTGTCAACATTACAATTTGTTTTAGTTAATATTAAAAATAATACATTTACATTGAAACGTATACAAACATATTCCAAACAGGACTTAATTTTCCTTGTTGGTACACACGTAGACTTGAGAAACCATTTCTGTCCACATGATAAAACAAGCATCTAAAGTCAGGATGAGTAAAAAAAAAATTTATCATGATACCCGATTAGTATTTCCTCGAGCATGATGGCCTCCAAAGAGATATAAAATGCCATCTACGCAAACACCGCAGCTGCCGGACATCGGGTAAGGAAGTTCCCCTTCTGTTCGGTGTCGTGTCCTGTAATTACACAAAATGTACATAAAGGTTACAGGTTTTTATTCTTATGATTTCCATCCATCAATTATCTTCCTCTTTATCCTCTACTAGGGTCGCGGTTGATTCCTCCATGCCCATCCAGGAGAGAACGTTTCGGGTGCTGGGCAAAGGACCCAGGACACAGTATCGCTGGGCACTCACACAGACACACTCAAATATTTGCTACGTGAAATTATTTAATTATTTTTATTAATTGTTTAAGCAAATAAATAAAAACACAGAATAATTTATACCACACAATGATGTTTTAATGACCGTGTTTCTTTAATCTGCCATTATATATTTTTTTTTTCACATGATAAAGTTCCTCAGCTTTTTTGTTTCTTCTAAATGCAAATGTTGGCTTTAAAGATATATAAAGATGCGGTGGCAGGCCATGAATTTTACACCTAGGCCTTCAGTGATGCTCCGTCTAAATGAATCCATCAATAAGTATTTCATGGCTATAAAAACTTATAATTGTGCAGAAATGCTGTATAAACAACAGTTGAATTGCAAATAAATAAATAAATAGTTGTGACTGTAGGCAATGGACAGGTATTAAAGATATGTGTCTTCGCCAAATAAATGTGTGTGCCCTTTATAAGCCACAAAGATCGAGCACAAGCTGCTGGAATGCAGATACAATTGGTGTTTTAATCAATTCCTTTCTGGTTTTAATTCGTACACACACCATTACTCTTGTGTAACTGCACATTAAAATCACCAACAATAACCTAATAAAATCGCAATATTATTTAGGAAAATAACATTTACCAAAAATCAAAAATCCTAATTATTTGTACACAAAATCTATCCTCCTTTTTTTCATATAAAAAGTGCTTATTTAGTTCCATTAAAAAGTCCATTTTTATTGCCAATCAAGCTGTATTTCTGAAAGAAATTTTAATTGGCTGAAAATGTCTGCTTTTTACAAGTACACTCCAATCATATGAGTGTTAGCCTTCTTTCTGGAATGTGCTGGTTGAAGCTAATTGGTTATGCAACAGGTTGACTTATTTAATACTACCGAGCATGCAAAATTCATTCTTTTTCTAAATATTTAAAATCTGGCAACCAAATGTGATTAGTTAAATGCTTTAATAGGAAAATCCACGCATGGACGCGGCGCAACCAGAGGAAATGCTATGAAAGAAAGCGGACAGAGCATTTGGAATTATTTATTAAGTATTACTGGACAAAGTATAAATAACATTAGTCTGTTATTCAAACATTTCTAGGTCTGAAAGCCCACCACTGTACAGATGTATGAAATTCATAGAAAGTCACATACCATTTTCCAGTTTCCATATCAAGTACCCAGATTTCATACTTCGGCAAATACAAATCAAAGAAACCTGGAGCTTCAGCATTCTGTCAAATGAAATACAAGACATACTTATATTATTACATATTGTCAAAAGGAACATGCTTATATATTAAAAAAGAGGGTGTGCATTATTGAGAATAAATCACAGGAACAGGTGTGGTTAGAGTACAGTTAAACCTCTTTCCTGTGATTTATTCATAATAATGCACAACCTCGAGTGCCTTATTGCTTTCATAAAACAGTTACAAAACACACTATTGTGGAAAAAATAATTGTGTTTATTAAAAGCAAAATTCTTAATAAAATTGTCTTTCACCACATAATCTTGTCCTGTTTTTAAATTGAACACTAATCGCTGAGAAACAGGTTTCAGTTTCTCTAACAATCATGAACATCTAGTGGCCAAATTACAGAATGCAGTTTTTAAAATAACATTGCGAAAATAATGTATTTTAAAATCACGCATCGATGTGCATTACTGTCATAAATGTCATGGCTGGACAAATGTAAATGTCATAAATGACATAATGACAAATGTCATGGGTCAGCCAATCAGATTTAAGGACTGGAACTACTCGTTTTATAATTGTGTTCAATTAATATGGAAATGTAGTGCAAACTGCATTTAACACATTTAATACACCAAGTGCAACCTTGGTGTGCATATCTAATGCTCTGCCTTTAAGCAGTTTGAGGAGCATACTATGTTTAAGAGATGATAAAAAGCAATTATCAAATTAAATAAAACTCCATTTGTAGGAGATCATCTATTTGCTTTGTATAAGGACTTTATTTGAGCGATGGCTTTAATGTGGGCAAGGTATGGTTTTCATTCACAAGTAAACAAATGAGTTCAAAGGGCCAAAAGTATCAATTTGACTGTGCCTAGGCTACAACTTATAGTCTTTTTGTCAAAGCTCAAGACATTCAAGACAGAAATAAGTACCTTAGGTCTTGAAATAAACCACAAATCAACGCATTATCAGTGTGGCTCATACGTCTAAAGGGCGGCAAGGTGGCTTAGTGGTTAGCACACTTTCCTCTGAGCGCTGGGGATCCAGGTTTGAATCCCAATCTAGGTGGAGTTTCCATGTTCTCCCTATGTCTGCATGGGGTTCCTCCGGGTTCTCTGGTTTCCTCCCTCAGTCCAAAACATTGGGTTCTCTGGTTTCCTCCCTCCCAAGGTAAACTGAGTGTCTGTGGGTGTGAGTGTGCCCATAGATTGATTAACGCACTGTCCTGTGTACCCAGTGCCCAAAATGTTTTCCCCTGGACAGGCATGAGGAACACTCCCCCCCCCTCGCTACACTAGTAGAGGATTAAGCAGAAGTGAATGAATAATATATACGCTTTAACAAAAAAAAAAAAAAAAGTACTATATAAATATATATATCCTAGATTGAAAATGTTTGACAGTGGGTCAGTTTTTGTTTTGTTGTCCTGATTTAATTTTAAATAGACTTAAATAGACACACACCAAGCATCAGACTTACATTTTTACGTTCTTATTACAGTTGTCTTACGCACTTTTTATGGGGTGATTGTTCTATTTACAGTGCGTTGATCGCAACTGCTATAGTGTGATAAAAATGGTGTGAATAGAATACAGTTTCTGTAACTCAATAAAAGGCAAGTAATTTTCTTGTTGATTTATTTGAAATGTAATAAATTTAAGATGAATTAAAATATTGAATATTGGAACAGATTTTAATTATATTCAATGGAATGGTATCGAGGGAATTTTTAAGTATTGAAAATAATCGAATCATGAAGGCTCTGTCTTACACCCCTAACTTCAGGTCCTGAAATTAACAATGCGATGTATATTAGTGGGGCTAATATGTCTAATAATATAATCAGTGTATATATATATATACAGTGCCTTGCAAAAGTATTTACCCCCTTGGATTTTTCCCTATTTTACTACATTACAACCTGTATGTATTTTATTTTTAACTGAATTGAATGTGATGCACAAAATAGTCTACGTTTTAGAAGTGACATGAGAAAAAAAAAATATGTATATAAAGAATATGAAAATAAAAAGGGCAAGACAGTGGCTTAGTGGTTAGCACGTTCGCCTCTCAGTGCTAGGGATTCCCGGTTCGAATCCCCATCTGGGTGGAGTATCCATGTTCTCCCCGTGTCTGCGTGGGTTTCCTCCGGGTTCTCCGGTTTCCTCCCACAGTCCAAAAACATGAATCAAGTTAATTGAATTCTCAAAATTGCCCCCTATAGAGTGTGTCTGTGTAAGTGAGTGTATGCCCAGCGATGGATTGGCGCCCTGTCCTGGGTCTATCTGCCCAGCGCCCGAGACGTTCTCCCCTGGATGGGCATGGGGAACCCCACCGCGACCCTAATAGAGGATAAGCGGGAGATAATAAATGAATGAATGAAAATACAAAACTGAAAATTGGCATGTGCATATGTATTCACCCCCTTTGTTATGAAGCCCCTAAAAAGTTCTGGTGCAACCAATTACCTTCAGAAGTCACATGCTTAGTGAAATGAAGGCCATCTGTGTGCAATCTAAGTGTCACATGATTTGTCAGTATATATACACCTTTTCTGAAAGGCCCCAGAGGCAGCAACACCATTAAGCTAACCAAACAACACCATGAAGACCAAGGAGCTCTCCAAGCAAGCAGGGATAAAGTTGTAGAAAAGTATAAGTCAGGGTTGGGTAATAAAAAATATCCAAATCTCTGATGATCCCCCGGAGCACCATCAAATCCATCATCATCAAATGGAAAGAACATGGTACCACAACAAACCTGCCAAAAGAGGGCCGCCCACCAAAACTCTCAGCCCGGTCAAGGAGGGCATTAATCAGAGAGGCAGCACAGAGACCAAAAGTAACCCTGAAAGAGCTGCAGAGTTCCCAAGCAGAGACTGGAGTATCTATCCATATGACCACAATAAGCCGTACACTCCATAGAGCTGGGCTTTATGGAAGAGTGGCCAGAAAACAACCTTTACTTACAGGCAAAAATAGGAAGGCTCATTTCGAGTTTGCAAAAAGGCATGTGGGAGACTCCCAAACTGTATGGAGGAAGGTACTGTGGTCAGATGAGACCAAAAGTTAACTTTTTGGCCACCAAGGAAAACGCTATGTCTGGCGCAAACCCGACACATCTCATCACCCCAGGAACACCATCCCCACAGTGAAACATGGTGCTGGAATACAGGGATATTCTTGAGCAAAACCTGTTTACGTCTGTCAGTGATCTGAGACTAGGGCGGAGATTTACCTTTCAACAGGACAATGACCCAAAGCATACTGCTAAAGCAACACTTGAGTGGTTTAGGAGGAAACATGTAAACATATTGGAATGGCCTAGTCAAAGCGCAGACCTTAATCAAATTGAGAATCTGTGGTCAGACTTGAAGATTGCTGTTCACCAACAGAAACCATCTAACTTGAAGGAGCTGGAGCAGTTTTGCCATGAGGAACGGGCAAAAATTCCAGTGGCAAGATGTGGCAAGCTCATAGAGACTTATCCAAAGCGACTTGCAGCTGTAATTTCTGCAAAAGGTGGCTCCACAAAGTACTGACTTACGGGGGTGAATAGTTATGCAAACTGATGTTTTCAGTTATTTTGTCCTATTTGTTGTTTGCTTCACAATAAAAAAAAATGTTAAATGTTGAAAGTTGTATGCATGGTCTGTAAACTAAATGATGCAGACCCTCAAATATTCCCTTTGAATTCCAGGTTGTGAGGTAACAAAATGTGAAAAATGTAAAGGGGAGTGAATACTTTAACAAGGCACTGTGTGTGTATATATATATATATATATATATATATATATATATATATATATATATATATATGGTTTATTAAACATACAGTAGGTCATCAGTCTGAACAAGCAAACCAACTAGCTATAGATATGTCAAATATGTACGGATAAAAACACCTGTGCTTGATGGCCTTTCTTTCAGTGGTCAAATCGGCAGATAAGCAAATGTTTAAAAAAATAAATAAATAAAAACTTGCCTTATAGCCTCCCCAGACATACATGTAATTCCCATCCACCACTGCAATGTGACCACTGCGTTCTGCCGGAGTGTCTGACGTGGACATGGAATCATCCTCTTCATCCCCAGACCAGTCCAGGTCTTCGTCTTCGTGCCAGTCAAAATCCACCTCTTGGTCACTATCCTCTTCTTCTTGGTGTTCTGGAAGATCGTCGCCGTCCTCCATCTCTGCTGTGATTACAGACTACTGGTTTTCCCTCACACTGTCTCGTGTCACTAGTAAGCAGAAACGAGCTTAAAATTAATAGTCTGCGACCTAATGCAACACATTATGAAAAGCTGTTTGGGTAACATTAGGCCTCCTTTAAATGGGATTTAACCTTTTTTGTTGCAGTGGAAGTATTCTGACATCACATACACCACACACATTAAATATAGACACCTGATCACTACACAATCTGTACATGGCTGTCATACACTGTTGATGCTGCCCCAGCCGATCAAGTAGGATGAGTCCCCCACTGAGCCGTGACCCTCCCAATTGTTTCTTCCTTAAAATAACAATATTACAGGGGGGTTTTTCTTGCCACTGTCACATCGGCTTGCTCTTCGGGGGTTTAAAGGCTTATAACACTGTAAAGCTTCTTTGTGACAATGTACTATTATTAAATATTTAATACTTTACTTACACTGTGGATCTGTTTTGAGTCATTCAAACCCCTCCTTTTCTTACACATCAACATGCTTAATGTTTTAACCCACACTCAGAGACACTTAAATTCATAAGATCTGAATTAAATTAGGAGATCAATTGAAAACATGATTGCGTAGTTATGCAGAAGAACTTAGGAGCCTCACATCACACATAAGAACATTTACTGAATCAACGCACTTGTAGTGATCGTATACTTAAGGAAACAACACTGAAATGGGTCTTGGGGATTTTTCTCATTTCATTTTCTTCTACCTAATCACTACTCGGGTCACGCAGGTGTGTTTCCTATGAAAGCCCACCAAGAAGGAAAAAAAATGCAAAAGTATCTCACAATTCCGACTTTTAATTTTAGACTTCTGACATGTCAGGTCAGACTGCACGTGCACACACATGAGCACATACATACATAGATCACCGTAAATGTAATGCTTTCTATATTTTCTTCTTAACCTAAACAGTTTACTGTTTACAGATCTTACTTATTTGTAATAAAACCCCATTTATTTATCATCTTACTTTGAATGTCTACACTAAATCATTGTGATGGTAGGAATTGAAGTACTTTTAGTGTTCTTATTCTTCACAAAGTAGTAAATAGCAAAAATAAATAAATAACACTGAAATGATTGAGGCTTTTTCCTCATTTCATTATCTTTGGCTTAATCCTATAATAGCGTCACAGGTGCATTTTCTATGGGAGCCCATTTCCACCACTAAGAAGCAAAAAAAAGGGATTAATATCTCAGAATTCTGACTTTATATCTCAAAATTCTGACTTTGTAGCTCAAAATTCTGACTTTATATTTCAAAATTCTGACTTTATATCTCAAAATTCTGACTTTGTAGCTTATATATATCAGATTTTGGACTCTTTCTAAGATTTTGGACTTACTATCCCAGAATTTGGCCTTTATATTATATCAGACTGCGCATGAGCACACACACATAGATCACGGTAAATTACCTGCTTGCTATGTTCTTCTTAACCTCCTAAATGATTTACTATTTACAGAGCTTATTTGTAATAATACCAGATTTACGCACCATTTTAATGCTTTATCCTTTAAAATGCTATTTATCGAATTATTCAAACTTTTTAAATATGTGTCGTGTTTTTCGGTAACAGCTGAAAAGCTGCTTGCGGTAAAAAATCTAGCCATGTAAAGCAACACGTTGAAACAATTTCATGGTATCTACTTTAATTCACCTTTCAAAAACGAAATCTAATTAAACAGTCAGACAACTTTGACCCTGAGGTTGATTTAATGATGTTTAAACTGCATCTCAATGTATTACAGTGACACACCTAGAGAGCAATAAGGATTAGTTGACTCGCTCAAGGGCACTAAAGCCAAGGTACTTGGTGGGACTGGGAATTAAACATGGAACTTTCAGGTTACAAGGCTGGTTCCTTAACCATAAACCTATGACTGCCCCATGAGTTGGTGACTGGTCATTACTCATTGGTCAATACAATTAACCTTTACCACTGCATCTCTGAAGTGACTAGCTTGAAAATCACACTTCTAGCAACACCAGCAAATAATGAGCCATTTGCTTTAGCAGAATCTGCCCCCATCCATTATCTTCCCCTTTATCCTCTATTTGGGTCGCAGGGGGGATCCCCATGCCCATCCAGGGGAGAGCGTCCTGGGCGCTGGACAGATACACCCAGGGCAGGGTGCCAATCTATCGCTGAGCACACACTCACTCACACAGACACATACCCTCTATATGGGGCAATTTGGAGAATTCAATTGACTTATCCATGTTTTTGGACTGTGGGAGGAAACTGGAGAACCCGGAGGAAACCCATGCAGACACAGGAAGAACATGGAAACTCCACCCAAGTTGGGATTCGAACAGGGAATCCCTAGCACTGAGATGCGAATGTGCTAACCACTAAGCCACCGTGCCACCCCAGACTCTGCCCCAAAAAGCCCAAATAGGGCACATGTGCAAAAATATATAATTCATATATTCATTATCTCCCGCTTTATCCTCTAGTAGGGTCGCGGTGGGGTTCCCCATGCCCATCCAGGGGAGAACGTTTGGGGCGCTGGGCAGATAGACCCAGGACAGGGCGCCAATCCATCGCTGGGCACACTCACACACACTCTATACAAGGAGAACCTGAATTCCCAACTCTGAGAGGCCACAATTTAGTTACCATGCCACCCCCCATAATAACAAGAAGAGGAATAAAATCAATCATTCCACACTGAGGAACTTGTCCAATTCAGTTATTACTGTTTATCTCTTTTCTGTTATTAAGTTGGTTTACAATATTGTAGGTAGGTACTAATTATCTTATAAGGAGCAACCAACAGCTGTTCAATATTGCAGAAAAATGAAACAAATTTAATCAAAAAACATTAACACCATTAGGCCCCTCATATGGAAGGTTTTGCGTTTTTGTACAGGTTATGCACATCATTAATGCATGTTTCTTGCTGTCATAGCAGTCTACCGCTGTTTACATGTTCCAAAAACATGGATTGAGTCAATTGAGTACTCCAAATTGCCCCATATAGAGTGTGTATGTCTGTGTGAGTGAGTGTGTGCCCAGTGATAGATTGGCGGCCTGTCCTGGGAGTATCTGTCCAGCCCCCGAAACGTTCTCCCCTGGATGGGCATGGGGAACCCCATATAGGATAAAGCGGAAGATAATGGATGGAATTAAAAGTACAACTTCTTAAAATAGTACAGAATCAACAAAATATTTTTCCCCGAAATAAAAGTACTGTGTTCCGCAGGTGTGTCTTTGTGAACTATAACTAGGTTTATATCGTTCGTCATTATGTAAGGAAATTACGAAAAAACTATGACTTTGTGAGCAAGAGCAGCGTTGATATCGTTATATAACATATTTCCCGAGTTCTTTAACTGTGGTTCGCCATGTTAACTTCGTCCGAATGGGACTTTATACGTCGTTTATTTTTGCAAACGCGTTTAAAGATTAAATATGACCCAAACCGCTTTCCATAACACACAGGCTCGTTGAGTCAGCACGTAGCCTGATGTTTACCAAACACTTTACGCGTGCAGAAATAACTTTATGACTCACAGAATCACAGCGCTGAATTACCTGCTAATCAGCGTCCAATCATCGCCAAGTGTCGCGGCTTTATTAATCCTAACATTTAATATACATGTCCAGCCCTCCAGCACTACTCACGTGAACAAAAGCAAGTCAGGTTGCACCACTGCTGTCTATTTAAAGAGACCTTACACCCGCAGTAGGATACTGCTGCCGACTCCTCAGTAAGGAAAGTAGCTATTGGGTGTCCTACCAAATGACGTCAACGGGTAATTTGCATAATAGTCCATTTGTGGAATGGAAAACTTTCAGATTTTTTTAAAAATTTTAAATCAGCCATCACTTCTCATATACGTTAAGTCAACTACATAGATCCATTTTAGTTATGGAAGGCACAGAATTGAATTAATTGAATTAATTTAACATGTTCTCCCTGGGGGGGGGGGGGGGGGGGGGGGGGGGGGGGGGGGGGGGGGGGGGGGGGGGGGGGGGGGGGGGGGGGGGGGGGGGGGGGGGGGGGGGGGGGGGGGGGGGGGGCTCCGGGTTCTCCGGTTTCCTCCCACAGTCCAAAAACATGGATCAAGTTAATTGAATTCTCAAAATTGCCCCGTTTAGAGTGTGTCTGTGTGAGTGAGTGTGTGCCCAGCGATGGATTGGCGCCCTGTCCTGGGTCTATCTGCCCAGCGCCCGAGACGTTCTCCCCTGGATGGGCATGGGGACCCCCACCGCGACCCTAATAGAGGATAAGCGGGAGATAATGAATGAATGAATGAATGTTCTCCCTGTGTCTGCGTGGGTATCCTCTGGGTTCTCCGGGTTCCTCCCACAGTCCAAAAACATGGATCAAGTCAATTGAGTTCTCCAAATTGCCCCATATAGAGTGTGTATGTGTGAGTGAGTGTGTGAGTAAGTGTGTGTCCAGCGATAGATTGGCGTCCTGTCCAGGGTGTATCTGTCCAGCGCCCGAAACGTTCTTCCCTGGATGGGCATGAGGAACCCCCCCCCAACCCTAATATAACATAAAGCGGAAGATAATGAATGAATGAATGAATTGAATTCTTTAAATTGACCCCATATTTTCTGTGTGTTAGTGTGTTTGTGTGTCCAGCGATAGACTGGTCAGGGTGTATCTGCCCTGGGTGTATCTGCCTCTCCCCTAGCAGAACATGTAAATTCCACCCAGATTGAGAGTCGAACCTGAATCCCCAGCGCTGAGAGGCCACCAATAAACCACTGTACCGTTCCCATAATAATAATAGTAATAATGATGATAAAAAATCAGCATTCAACACTGAGGAACAAGTTCAGTTATTACTGTTTACCTCCTTTCTGTTATTAAGCTGGTTTACAATATCTGTAGGTACGTAGGTAGGTAGATAGGAAAATACTTGATCTGAAAAGAAAATTCAGAACAATCAGAAGCTGTTCCATATTGCACAAAAATTAAACAAGCTTGATAAAAAATTAACACCATTAGGTTCCTTATAGGGCGGCACTGTGGCTTAGTGGTTAGCACGTTCGCTTCTCAGCACTAGGGATTCCCGGTTCGAATCCCCATATGGGTGGAGTTTTCATGTTCTCCCTGTGTCCGTGTGGGTTTCCTCTGGGTTCTCCAGTTTCCTCCCACAGTCCAAAAACATGGATCAAGTCAATTGACCATGTTTTTGGACTGTGGAAGGAAAAAAACATGGTCAAGTCAATTGAGTTCTCCAAATTGCCCCATATAGTGTGTGTATGTGTGGGTGAGTGTGTGCCCTGTCCTGGGTGTATATGCCCAGCGCCCAAAACTTTCTCCCCTGGATGGGCATGGGGAACCCCCTGCGACCCTAACATAGGATAAAGCGGAAGATGGAATTAATTTAAATTGAATAGATGAATGAATTGAATTCTTTAAATTGAACCCATATTTTCTGTGTGTTAGTGTGTTTGTGTTACTTATATCATTTTAGGTTTTTGTAGCAGTCTTCCGCTAAAGGCAAAAAAAATCAAGAGAAAAAGTTTTATTTTTTTCATAGCTATTTTGTCATTCTAAAGTATTTAGCGTATTTTTACTTACTTTTCTCCTTCCACAAGGCTAGTCCTATATTTTACATTTTTAAACACACAATTTTAGATAGCTAGATAGTAGACATCCATCCATCCATTATCTCCTGCTTTATCCTCTATCCATCACTGGGCACTTACTCACACAGACACTCTATATGGGGCAATTTGGAGAATTCAATTGATCCATGATTTTGGACAGTGGGAGGAAACCAGAGAACAACGGAGGAAACACACACGGACACGGGGAGAACATGGGTTCACCCAGATGGGGATTCGAACCGGGAATCCCTAGCACTGAGAGGCTAACCACTAAGCCACCGCGCCACCTAAGATAGTAGACAGTATATTTTATTTATCCTGAAGGAAATTTAATAGTCAGTATCAGGTACATACCTATAAAAACACTACACAGTAATAAGAAAAAAAGAAATAAAGTGGCAAAAAAAACTAAAAAGAATTGTAAATTCAATTTGAATGTATTGTATAGTAGATTGGCGGCAGGTGGCGGTGGCTTAGTGGTTAGCAAGTTCGCCTCTCAGTGCTAGGGATTCCTGGTTCGAATCCCCATCTGGGTGGAGTTTCCCTGTTCTCCCGTGTCCGCGTGGGTTTCCTCCGGGTTCTCCGGTTTCCTCCCACAGTCCAAAAACATGGATCAAGTCAATTGAGTTCTCCAAATTGCCCCATTTAGAGTATGTTTGTGTGAGTGAGTGTGTGCCCTGCAATAGGTTGGCGCCCTATCCTGGGTGTGTCTGCCCAGCGCCTGAGACGTTTTCCCCTGGATGGGCATGGGGAACCCCACCGCGACCCTAATAGAGGATAAAGCGGAAAATAATGAATGAATGAATATATCGTATATTAATATATTAATATTTAGCAATTTATAAATCGATTTCGACATTTGTATAGTCTATAGCTATTTTTTTTACAGGGGAGTTGCCAAAAGTGTTAATTCGGTCTGTCCTACCCCTGTGACGCATTACTTTCTTATTCGTTGACAGCAAACGCTTCTATATTTAAGGCAGTGTACAACAAAATACAATGTATGGGCGTTAAGCGCATGCGTACATCGACCTATATCCGCGCGTGAGCGCGGGAGAGTTGGCGCCGACCTAAGCAAAGGAATAGAAAGCCTTGGTTATTGCGTAACCCAACTAGCGTACACAGATTTCTGTCGTCTGAACGATGATATAAAAAGGATAAAGAAATTTCTCACACAAACACCAGTTTTTTGAAGACTAAACGCGCTAAGCGTGGACTGTGATTGACAGAACGATACGGAACGCTGGCTAACGGTGATAACGTAAACAAACGCAGTTTGGATGCTAACTAGTCGTCTAGTAAAACGTTTATTCACTCAGTACGTATAGTCGTGTTTTGTATTCATAAAGTGTGTTTACTGTCGGGATTTTCTCATCGAAGGGTTGACTTATTTTCTAACTGCTGGCGTTTTGCTGACTTTGCTTCACAGTTTCTTCACCTGTTAAGAAGCTAGATACAGACGCACGGGCTGCTTCCTTCGGAACGAGACATCTTCTCTCCTATTCGAATTAGTAATTAAGCTGTTTATTTTTCAAAAATACCAAAAGTCAGGGCCAGCTGGCGAGGTCGCATCTAGCTAACATTACCTGATCCCAGCTTCTGATATTCATCTGGCGATCGCGATGAAGATACAGTGTGACGTGGAAGTGATCAATCGTATGCTGCCCACATTTGGAATGAAAAGCAAAGGGAGAGGAAGCAGGGCAGTGCTCTCTATCGGAAAACACGTGGATAAAACTACACAGCGCTCTAATATCTACTTACTGATCTGCACCGCAAAGGATCGAGCTGGGTCCAAGTACAAGGTGGGTGTCCTGTAGCATGATTGGTGTTTGTTTATTATTTAAAAGCTTCTTTGACGTTACTATTGCATGTATGCATATCTGACCTGTACATATTGTATGGAACACATAAGTGGAGAATTTACAACACTTAATACTACTGTCACAGTTAGTAATTTATTATATTCTGCTTAGGGGGCTTCCCCATGCCCATGCCCATCCAGGGGAGAGCCCAAGGCATAGTGCTTGGTGGGATCAGGAATTAATCCTGGGAACCTTCAGGTTGCAAGGCTGGTTCCTTAACCACAAGCCTACAACTGCCTCATTAGCATACTCCCTAATCTCAGCTTCTGCCGCTTTTTAAAAACCAAGTTGCTCAGTAGTCCATCTTCCTCCCACAGCCCAAAAACATGGTCAATTGAATTCTCCAAATTGCCCCAAATAGAGTGTGTTTTTGTATGTCTCCGTGAGTGACCCAGCGATGTTGTATCAGTCCAGTGCCCACGACCCTGCCCTGATAATGAATGAATTTACGATTGTCATTGCACTTGCAATTTGTATACCTAGTAATGTAAACGGTTTGATTTATATGACATTTAACATTAATTCCATGAACTGTGATGTAAATTTATACCTCTTTGATCTCCCAGGATCTTCTAAAAATTGTTTACACCCCATGAATTATTTTAAATCTCTGCATAAGTAAAATAAATTAACTTTGTTTCTTTTAATCAAAATCCATGAAAAAAATACTATAAAACTATCCCAACTGCACACTCACTGGTATGCTGGTTTGATATTATCCCATGTCCGGTTACTGGTGTATTTTTGGTTGTGCTATACCTCTTTTGTGAATTTTTATAAAAAAATATTTTCATACAATCTCAGATATTGCTTTTATTGGCATTATGTCTTTATTTTGCGGTATTAATTTGTTTCTATCTTCACTTTTAGCTCAGGGAGAATATAGAGAAGTTTTTCATGAACTTTGCCAAAGATGGAAAAGCCACAATGCGCCTCAAAGAACCCGCTGTGGACATCTGCATGAGCAAGGTAATGTTGATTTTTGTTAGTGTAGTACTGTCTGTACAGTATGTTGTTTTAACATTGTCATTGCTGTATGTGCTGACACAGTGGAAATACTCTGTTTAAACCTGTAGTACAAAAAAAAGCCAATTTCTCTGTTGCATGTTAAAGACCCAAATGTAGATTTGTATTAATAATAAAGCTAAAGATTTAATTAGAATGGCTGGTTAAACTGAAGACAGAAATAAGCTGAAATGCTGACTTTTGCTTGATTTTTCAGAGAAACAAAGCATATTTTCTATTTACGCAATAGATAATTGTTTGTGGTTAGATTCCTTTCTCAAGCCTTGAAGGATTACCATGTTACAGTGGTAGTGAACTTTCACCTAGTTTACAAAGCACATGGTGCAGTGGTTTAGTAGATGTGGTGCCTTAAAGACTTCCTCATTCAAGTCAAAGCTGACATTTAAAACATTGTTCTATATTTAAATCATTTAGTGATCATGCATCTTTTTTATATAATGAAGATGAAGTTATTAAATGCCTTTTTTTTTGTGTTCGTATTATGGCATCCACCGCCAAATCATTCATAAACTGATCACATGGGAGAACGTTTTGGGCGCTGGGCAGATACAGGGTATCTGGCTATCGCTGGCCACACTTGCTTACACATACACAATCACACTCTATATGGGGCAGTTTTGAACCTTCATTTTACCTTGAATCCATTTTTTTGACCTGTGGGAGAAAACCGGAGAACCTGGAAGAAAACCCACGTGGACACGGTGAGAAAAAACTGCACACAGGTTGGGATTCAAACCTATCGCTGAGAGTCAGACATATCGTGCCGCCTAGGTTGTGTATTATTGTAAATAAATCATAGTAAAGAGGTGTAACTGTACCCCGCTTCATGCCTAACAACATCTCTTTTCCGTGAATTATTTACAATAATGCACGCCCTCTCATACCTTTTTGCTTTAATATATACACTCACACCTAATTGATGTTTGACATGTGAGGTTCCATGACGAAAAACATAGTTGGTACTTGGAAGTTTTGGTTTGATAATGGGTGGTGCTTGGTCTGAAAAGTTTGAGAACCAGTGGTCTGTACTATATAATGGCAGGTAATACATACATAGTTTAGAGCTTTAATTGTTTTTAATTCTTCTACTTTAGGCTGATGAAAACAACTTGAAAACTTTCCTATCGGCTGCGCGACTTGCACACAATGGACATGACACAGAAAGCCTTGCACTCTCAACGCTCACTCCTGTCCGTGCCAGAGATGTGGAGAAGCCCAGAAAGAAGCTGGCCATCATGTCTAAAAAGGACTATCCTCTCACATCCAGTTTTCCTTATTCTCTGGAGCAGCTGCAGGTGTCTTACTGCAAGTTATCCAGGGTGGACATGCGCATGCTGTCTTTAAAATATCTGCGAACCCTTGACCTCAGCAACAACCACATCAAGAAACTCCCGGCTACAATCGGGGATCTCAGCTGCCTGTCTGAACTGATCCTCCACAACAACCACTTGGAGAGCTTCAGTGATGCGCTATGCCTTTCCACACTTCAAAAATCTCTGCAGCACCTCGATCTGAGCCAGAACCGTTTGCAACGTCTGCCCACTTGCTTCTGCCAGTTGCGAGAGCTCCTGACCCTTAAGCTGGATGACAACAAGCTGGTCCAGCTGCCCTTTCACATTGGCCGTCTCGCAAAGCTGCGCTTCTTCTCGGCTGCCCACAATCGACTTGCAGTGCTGCCAGGAGACTTCCGCAAGTTGTCATTGGAGAACCTGGATCTGTTTGGCAACCCGTTTGGTCAACCAAACCCTCTGCAGCACAGCATCAAACTTACGTTCCCTCTCACACTGCTGGAGCTGGCCTCCAGAGCGGTACTTCACCACAGGTAATAGTCTTCCGTTTAACAAGACGCTTTATTAATTAAAATCTTTAAATGTTCTTTCGCACTACATTGCAACAATATTATCAAATATCAGTTGCAAATACATCGTTTACCAAACACAACAATAAAAAACAAAAAACGTTCAGGAAATTTTAACGTTCTGTGATAAATTTTTTAATGAAACATAAATATAAATGATCTTTTCATTTCTGTAGGAAAACAAATTATATATAATATAAGAGCAGGGCTTAGTTGCCTTGTGTCCACATATGGTTCCTCCCGCAGTCCAAAAACATGGATACAAAGTAAATTGAGTGCTCTAAATTGCTCCATATAATGCGTTTCTGTGCGAGTAAGTATGCCCAACGATAGATACACCCTGTCCTGTATCTATCCTGTATGTGGATGAAGAACACCCCCCAAAATAAATGAATATTTATATATATATATATATATATATATATATATATATATATCCATTATCTTCCACTTTATCCTCTACTAGGGTCGTGGTGGGCGATTCCCCATGCCCATCCAGGGGAGAACGTCTCGCTGGGCAGATACACCCTGGACAGGGCACCATTCTATTGCTGCACACACTTACTTACACAGTCACACACACAAACACACTCTACATGGGGCAATTTGGAGAATTCAGTTGACCTTGATCCATGTTTTTGGACTGTTTTTATCCACTTATTATTTACCTTACTGATGTATGTCATGTGGCGGCACGGTGGCTTAGTGGTTAGCACGTTTGTGGGGGGGGGGGGGGGGGGGGGGGGGGGGGGGGGGGGGGGGGGGGGGGGGGGGGGGGGGGGGGGGGGGGGGGGGGGGGGGGGGGGGGGGGGGGGGGGGGGGCTGCGTGGGTTTCCTCCGGGTTCTCCGGTTTCCTCCCACAGTCCAAAAACATGGATCAAGTTAATTGAATTCTCAAAATTGCCCCGTTTAGAGTGTGTCTGTGTGAGTGAGTGTGTGCCCAGTGATGGATTGGCGCCCTGTCCTGGGTCTATCTGCCCAGCGCCCGAGACGTTCTCCCCTGGATGGGCATGGGGAACCCCACCGCGACCCTAATAGAGGATAAGCGGGAGATAATGAATGAATGTATGTCATGTTATTTACTTGTGTGTCAATGTTTCATCTTAGAATTCCTTATGGACCCCATCTTATTCCCTTCCACCTCTGCGATGATTTGAAGTTGGTCAAGTCCTGTAGCTGTGGCAAAGTCTGCTTGAACTCCTACATCCAGACAGAAGTGAGCATGAACCTGCATTTGGTCTCCCACACTGTGGTCCTGGTGGACGATATGGGTGGCACAGAGGCTCCAATAGAGCGCCATTTCTGCTCCCTTACTTGTTACTGCCAATTCCTAGACAGCTGTGTGCAGAGAGGGCTAAGATAAAGCAAAAACGTGGTGATTATTATGAAATTATATGGTTCTTTAGTTGCCAACAGTTACAACTGGTGTTGAACCTCTTGCAGTAAGCCTGCTGCTTCATACAGCAGCCTGAGCTCTTGTGCTTTGAACTTGGTGCTTTTATTTGTGGCAATCAGATTTGAAGTATCACTAATGGAGTATTTGTGACTTGAACAATAGAAAATAATGTCAATAGATCAAGAAGCTTGGCATTTAGACTATGAAGTTATGTTTGTCCTTTTGACATGTTGCGTGTTAAATGCTAGTTAGGTTTATTAAAATATATTGTACCTTATGTGCTATTGTGTTCCATCTGCTGTAATGCCATTTATAATGAATTGTTTTATAAACGGCAGTCTTATTTTTATATATATTATCTAATAAATTCACTTTTTAAACAGCTTTTTTCAACAGCTTGACTTAAATCCCACTCATGTAATAAAGTATGCTGCTACAAATTCATTCATCAAATAGTAAAGAACAGCCATAGTCTAAAAGAGTGACCTAATTTTAATTTGTTTAATATCAAGATTCCATTTTAACATAGGAACATTCATTCATTCATTATCTTCCGCTTTATCCTCTATTAGGGTCGCGGTGGGGTTCCCCATGCCCATCCAGGGGAGAACGTATCGGGCGCTGGGCAGAAAGACCCAGGACAGGGCAGCAATCTATCGCTCACTCAAACACTCACTCAAACACACAACACAATTTTTGAGAATTCAATTGACTTGATCCATGTTTTTGGACTGTGGGAGGAAACCGGAGAACCCAGAGGAAACCCACGCAGACACGGGGAGAACATCCACCCAGATGGGGATTCAAACCGGGAATCCCTAGTGCTGAGAGGCGAACATGCTAACCACTAACCCACCGTGCCGCCTTGCACAAGAATATATTATATGCTATTTCAAAATTTCCTAAATTTGCTATTCGTTTTAAATATATTAATTTTAAACCAAATACCATTGCAACCTGTGACTATTTTTCTCTCTGCATTGTGGGTGATGGTTGAGATCAATATTAACATCTACTAGCCTGACTTTTTGGAATGAAAAGGCATTCGGCTTTCACAGTATATTGCTGCACGCTTGTCTTGACCTGTTTTCTGACAATACCAGGCAGAAATGTTACTAGGAGACATCACCCATAATAGTTTGGTCAAAAGCGATCGATTCTGTGATTAATATTTCAGGCAGCAAAACACAGTTCAGGGCGTCACGGTGGCTTAATGCTTAGTGCGTTTGCCTTTCGGTGCTGGGGATCCAGGTTCGAATCCCAATCTGGGTGGAGTTTCGTTTTTTTTCCTTGTATCCACTAGGGCTGCAACAACGAATCGATAAAATCGATAAAAATCGATTATCCAAAGTGTCGGTAATGAATTTCCATTATCGATTCATTGGGTTGCACTATTTCCGCGTTACTCGCAATGTTGTAACCGCTTATGTCACCTGCAGCGTTCAATAACGCTGGAAAAAAATAGCGGGTTGAACAGAACAGAACGAGGCGGAGTCTGCAAAACAAGTTGATAAATCGTAGAAATGAAACACAGCCAACGCTGAAAACAAACTTCCGTTTAAATCAAAACTGCGTGAGCTTCACCTTCACACAAATAACGAACGTGGAACATGCAGCTCTGCGAACATGATGTAACCTGCACGCAGCACCACAGATAATAGCAGCGATAGAGAACGTGTCTTAATGCCCATTTTACGAATACGTCCATATTTCATGTCCTGTCCTGGGCGTCCCAGTTTATATTTTAAGGTGAGGAAATGTCCTGGTTGTTAGCGTATCAATAGCAGCACACCGCAGGGGAGCGGGGGATTGACGCGCACACGCGCACGGCGTAAAAGTACGCGGCTTTAGCCATTTAAAAGACCTTAATTGAATCATTAAATGTCCCGGCACTGGGACACTGCGCACGGTGCTGCGTGTCAGTCTGCAAGCAACATGTCGAAGCACAAGAGTGTGTTTACAAAGGAGTTCCCCCCCCCGTGCACGGTGTGCAAAGCAGCCACATATGTCCTGGTGTCCAATTGACATTTTACACAAGAGGATTTTTTTTTCACTGGCTAATTTGTTCATTTTTTCTATAGCTGATTGTGAATTAGTTCAATTGTTAATAAAAAATTTTCAATAGCTGATTGTACAATAGTTCATTTGTTAATTAATTTTTTTCAATAGCTGGTTGTTAATTAGATCAATTGTTAATTAATTTTTTCCAATAGGCTACAGAACAGACAATGTTTGGTTCATTACTGAGGGCAACTGAGTATCATGTGTTATTTGGAGTTGACTTTTGTTTTTAAGTAAGGAAATGTTAACTTAAACATTTTGAATAAAATTACTATATATAATACTATACTATAGAATAATTTTACTGAAAAACATACATCTTTGGATAAAAGCATCTGCTAAATGATTAAATGTAAATGTAAGGCATGGGGGAAAAAATTGTATTTATCCGATTCATCGATTAATCGAAAAAATTATCGTTAGTTGCAGCCCTAGTATCCACACAGGTTTCCTTTTACGGTCCAAAAAATGGATTCAATTTAAATTCAATGCTCTAAATTGCCCCATATAGTTTGTGTCTTTGTGAGTGAGTGTGCCCAGCCATACACCATGTCCTGGGTTTACCTGCCCAATGCCCGAAACGTTCTCCCCTGGATGGCTTTGGGGAACCCCCGCACCCCTAGTAAAGTAAAGTTCATGAACGCAGTTGAATGTTGACTTGTACTTCTGTATCCATGTTCTTCGGAGTCGACACATCGCTTGGTATCCTTTTACTCTTGGACATATGCCACTGGTTGTCCACAAACTTTTGGAAACTTGGTTAAAATTTGTAAAGGTCAGCTCACTACATTATTAACAAAACAAGTACACTAATCTGAACTAAGAATATTTTAATAAATCATAACAAAGAGGGTGCTGTTAAGCTGATGCATAGCGGAGGGCTGCTACACAAGTTCAATTTATTTATTTATATAGCGCTTTTTACAACAGTACATTGTCACAAAACATCTTTACAGAATTAAAAGCCTTTAAACCCCCAAAGAGCAAGCCGAAGCGACAGTGGCAAGAAAAAACTCCCTGTTATGTTGTTATTCAAGGAAGAAACCTTGGGAGGACCAAGACTCAGTGGGGGACTCATCCTCCTTGAGCGGCCAGGCAGCAACAACAATGTAGGACAGCTATGTCCAGATATTAAACAAATGGAAAAACTAAAAACTGGAAAACTATATGTGAGTCCATTAAGGGCGTCCTGCAGAACCACCAGTCCAATTAATATCCAGGTTCCATCCAGTGTTCGTCGGCAGAGCCATGGATGAAGATCTCCAGGAAGCCGGTCACACCTCAAAAGAAACAGAAAAGGAAACACCCCTTTCCCGTGATTTCACAATAATTCACAACCTTAAGTGCCTTATTGCGTTCTTATAAAACAGGTAGATCTGGTCCTTAAATGGGATTGGCTAAACAGTTTGTCAACGTGTCATTATTGGCACACCTCTGGCCGCTTAACATTTGTATCAATGCGTAATAAACAATATATTATTTTACATAATAAATTACAGATTAATATTAACAGTGAGCAGTTTTGACTTTTTTTTTTGTGATCGGTAATTTGGCCACTAGATGGTGTTTGACTGTTAAAGAAACCGGAATCCTGTTACTCAGCGACCAGTGTTCACTTCCAAAACCGGTTTATCGACGATTTTACTTTTAATAAATGTGCAATTTTATTAAAGAGTGTTTGTAACTTTTTTATAAAACATTAAGGCACTCAAGGTTGGTCATTATTGTGAATAAATCGAGGTAAAGCAGTGATGCACTGGTGATTCACTCATCTTGAACAATTTATTGAAGCAAAAGTTAACAACACTAGTGAGTACACAACAAAAAAAATTTCAACGTCTCAATAACTCGTCATGTACCCTTGAGCTTCAATTACAGTTTGACAATGACGTCTCATGCTGTTCACAAGTCGACTTATTGCCTGCTGAAGCATGGCATCCCACTCCTCTTGAAGGGCAGCACTCAGGTCATTGAGGTTTTAGGGGCCCTCCGATCATTGAGGTTCACTCACAGGTTTTCAATGGGATTCAGGTCTGGAGTAAGTGCAGGCCATTCCATTTGAGGTACATCAGTCTCCAACGGCCATTCCCTGATAATTTGACCTCAATGAGCTGGAGAATTGTCGTCCATGAAGATGAAATCAGGCCTGTGTTATTCAGGTAGGGGCACAATCACTGGATTAATGATGGTATTCAGGTAGTATGGGCTTGTCACTGTACCATTCACAAACTAGGGCAGTTCTGTACCAACTGGACACACCTGCCCACACTGTAACACCGCCACCACCAAAAGCTCATCTGGTGACAACAGTGGCTGATGCATAGCGCTCTCCTTGACGCCATCTTTGCCGGCCATTATTTCTGCTCAACGGGAATCAACTTTCATCAGAGAGCTTAGACAAAGGCACATTAAGTTCACCTGTAATGCTTTGAATGCATTTTAGGCTCGTCCTGAAATTTCACATGAAAGCCAAATATCCCTAACTTTTTGTGAGTAGTGTATTTTGCCTACAGTGAGTTAACAACCAAGGAATAAGTCCTCCATATTAAACCCATCCATGCAGTGAAACACACATATACACACATTGCCTGGAGTGGTGGAGTGGTGGACAGCCTTGTACTCGGCGCCTGGGGAGCAATTGGGGTTTGGTGCTGTGTTCAAAGGGCAATAGGGACCTTCAGGTCACAAGTCTGGTTTCTTAACCACAAGCCTACGACTGAACCTAAACCATGGTTCAATCAGATTTCAGTTCTCATCATAGCACTGAAACAGTTTAGACTATTTTTAATGTTTTCTCTTGGAATGTGGAAAACATCTTATTGCTATCACAGCAGACGCATGGTATATGTGTGTATGTATGTATACTTTATTGATCCCAAAGGAAATTTAACAGCCCCTTTTATTAAAAAAAAAAAAAACTGTAGTCATCGTATTTATATTAATCTGTATTTTACGATTTGAAATAATGTAAACACATTTTATTTTACTATCAAAATACAGTAAACATATTGCATAAAAAGAGAAATATTACCATAAACCATTTTTAATGGTGTTTAAGTGTAGCACCCTGTTCCTGGGGAATGCTGTCTCGTTCCACGTATACTGTACTGTACTTTATATTGTGGAATGACCAATAAAATACTTGATACTTAAATACTTATTTCAAAGATGGTCGGGTAATTTAGTCAAGCTCAAACAAAAGTGAATTCTCAAAAGACAGAGCTGCAGCGGAGGCATTATTACTAATAATAACCTCACTGCCATTCTCAAGACTTTTTTCCCTGAGGAGGGTAGAATTTGTACTAGAACATGTACCGTCCTGCTTTAAAGTAAGAACATTATCTGGTTCGTTTACATGTAGGGCAGCTTCCTCGATTAATTGTGCACTCTCGCTGGCCTTGTGTTTCACCCCTAAACTATTCGGCATATCGGGCAATGTTTCAGTCCCTTGAGATTTTATGGTATTCTCCTCTGTGAGTTCCTGTATGATGTCAGAATCATCACCCTCTGTCTTTTTACTTAGCCAACAAGCTGCACTGGTGTCATCGGGTGGTGTATCCGAATGTGATCCTGTTGAGATTTCAAGTTGTAATCCATTCACCATTTCGACTGCAAGTCCATTCTGTGTCGCAGTTGACATTTCGGAATTCTCATGGCATTCAGGTTCTAAATGACGATTGTCCTGCAAACCAAGATAGTAAAGTGATAAAGTGATCTATTTTGCCTATTGTATTTACACACAGGAATTTGTCCTACACATTTAACACATCCATGCAGTGAAACACACACATATACACACACTGGTGAAGCAGAGCAGTGGGCAGCCCTGTACAGAGTGCAATTGGGATTAGGTGCCTTGCTTGAGGGCACTTTAGTCATGGCCCTTGGTGGGACCGGGAATCGAACCAGAGACTTTCAGGTCACAAGACTGGTTCCTTTAGTCCTATCATTCAGGCATCTGAATGCCGTTTGGATTTGGACCCCTCTCAATTATCACGTATATCCAAACATATAGTCATGAAGTCTGATGGAGTTGAAATCCATCCATCCATCCATTATCTTCCACTTTATCCTCTACTAGGGACGCGGGGGGGTTCCCTATGCCCATCCAGGGCAGAAGGTTTCAGGCACAGGGCAAATACACCCAGGACAGGGTGCCAATCTATCACTGGGCACACAATCACTCACACAAACACACTCTACATGGGGCAATTTGAAGGATTCAATTGATCTTATCCATGTTTTTAGACTGTGGGAGGAAACCAGAGTACCCAGAGGAAACCCACGCAGACACGGGGAGAACATGGAAACTCCACCCAGATTGGGATTTGAACCAGGAATCTCTAGTGCCGCTGGAGTTCAAATCACGTTCCCCATGATGAAATAAAACATGCTTGGGAGGGGGCGGCACGTGGCTTAGTGTTAAGCACAACTCAGCACATAATGCATGGCCTCTCATGCCTTAAGTCTTTAATATACAATACATTCTGCTGCTGCTGTTTTTTCTAAACTGTATTTTGTAGAGAGCAGTGTTTGATTGTTAGAAAAACCAGAAACCTGTTACTCAGTGTTCTCTCAAAAACCTGACTACATTACAGGAAGACCATTCATTCATCCATTATCTCCCGCTTTATCCTCTATTAGGGTCGCGGTGGGGTTCCCCATGCCCATCCAGGGAAGAACGTCTTGGGTGCGGGGCAGATAGACCTAGGACAGGGCACCAATCTATCGCTGGGCACACACTCATTCACACAGACACACTCTATATGGGGCAATTTTGAGAATGCAATTGACTTGATCCATGTTTTTGGACTGTGGGAGGAAACCGGAGAACCCGGAAGAAACCACACAGACACGGGGAGAACATGGAAACTCCACCCAGATGGGGATTCGAACCGGGAATCCCTAGCGCTGAGAGGCAAACGTGCTAACCACTAAGCCACCCCGACAGGAAGACCAGTTTAATTATTAATTCAATAAACGCATTTGTAAATTTGTAAACCTTTTCAAATGTTTTTTTTTAATTACCGTGTGTTTGTAACCATTTCATAAAAGCAATAAGGCATTTGAGGTTGTAATGATAATAAATAATACATGTGAATAAATAAAAAGTTTTTTTTTTCTCCCTCTCTCGCAACAGCTGTTTTTCTGATTCCTTCCTTTTTTAGAGTCTGATCCAGATGTCGTATGTGAATACTATATAAATGTGAATATTCTTAACTACAATGCATTGCAATTTTTGCTGAATTAACATATCTTACAGATGACACAGTGGCTTAGTGGTTAGCACGTTCGCCTCTCATCGTTGGGTATCCAGGTTCGAATCCCAATCTGGGCGAAGTGTTCATATTCTTCCCATGTCCACGTGGGTTTCATCTGGGTTCTCCGGTTTCCTCTCACAGTCCAAAAACATGGATTCAAGGTCAATTGAATGTTCTAAATTGCCCCATATAATGTGTGTATCTGTGTAAGTGAGTGTGCCCAGCGACAGCTTGGCGCCCTGTCATGGATGCCCAGCATTTGAAACCTTCTCCCCTGTGCATGGGGAACCCCTCCACGACCCTAGTAGAGGATTAAGCGAAAGACTGAATGAATTAACAAAAATATCTTACCAGTTTTGGATTGCAGTCCTTTAAGTCACTCTCATGACATTTTCCAGGCAGGTTCTTCAGGCTTTCGTAACAGACAGATCCATCTGGTGCATGGTACAACGTCGTGTCTGTACCCATGGAGACTATCCCACAATCTGTTGCATCTTTTGTGTTTAGCTTTGAACAGTAAGAGTCTGTTTCAGCATCATTCATTTTACAATGCTTTACCTCGTCAGTTAGAAATAGAAGCTCCGTATTTTCTTGCACACTTGTTATTCCACAATTCTGTGCATCGCTGTAGTCTGAGATGAACAGCTCACTTGGTTTATCATTGACCTCACATGATTTGACCTCACTTTGATTTACCTTTTCACTTAAAAAGGGAAGCTCTGAATTTCCTTGCACACTTGTTATTCCACAATTCTGTGCGTCGCTGTAGTCTGAGATGAACAGCTCACTTGGTACATCATTGACCTCACATTGATTTACCTTTTCACTTAAAAAGGGAAGCTCAGCATTTCCTTGCACACTTGTTATGCCACAATTCTGTGCGTTACTGTGGTCTGAGATGAACGGCTCACTTGGTACATCGACCTCACTTGCTTCCTTCAACAGACTCTCCGCTTCATCTGCACACTCCCTCTCATTATATGCTGTACAATTTCCCTCATTGAGAACCATGGAGGGCTCTTTGGCTGGCTGAACAGGCAAAGAAATAATGAGCTGTCTTTTAGCTTTGATGAACTTGGCATTGCCTTGATCCTCATGAACTGGGTAAGAAAGCTGCAGATTCAGTTCGTAAGCTGGCTTCTCCGACTTCAAAATGAGATTCCTCTCCTTCACCTCGAGGTCAATGTTGGCTGCTGATCTGAGCAGTGGAAAATCAACAGTGACCACGATTTCTTTCGGACGAGGACTTGTAGCGGAGTCCCTGGAGCATCTATAGTCCTGCAGATCCAGCACTGATTTGTATTTGATAGTGTAATGTGGTTCGGTCGGCAATGAGCAATGATCTGTGGTGGAGCCCGACTGAATTTGAGGACAAGATGATGTCAAGGGGTTGTCCTTAGGTACTGTTACTGTTGCAGGGTACGGGTATGGTATAGAAAAAGGCTCCTCGTTTGAGGAAACATTTTCCTCTCTGCTATAATCAGGGATTGGCTTTCGGATCACAGCCGGAGAAGGCACACCTTTGTATCTTCTTTTTAACATCTTCAAGTTGCCTTTGTCCAGTTTAACCTTAAAGCCATCCTCCACTCCTTGGACGGCAGTGCTATTGACCAGCTTTAAAAAGCGGGAGTCCTTGGCTGCTATGTGGAGTGTGTCCGGGTGAAACACAACATCATATACCGTGCATGCATTGCCTTTGGAGTCTTTGTCAGGCCTGCCGGGTGTTAGACTGTACGGCAGTGACCAGTGCTGCCCGACCCTCCCATTCTGAGTCGTAGGCTCACATGTTGGCTTGCTGATCAGCTTATTGGAGCAGATATTGATGAAGCACTTTTGCTCACCGTTCACAGAGCTTTTCAGCACGTAGTGAGGTTCTGGATGGATGAACTTGACCTCAATTCCCCTCTCTTGCTCCAGCTGAGTGATTTCACTTTCGTACCTCGCCCTGTTATCTGGATCCGAAATCTCGTCTGCATATTCGTGCAGCATCTTAAGAAACGTTTCGTTCTTCAGAGCCTCGCCGAGACGGTTTATTTCGTCGCCTGTTAACTCCAGTTCTTTTAATTTAGAGCTGCACTCCATCTTAAAACGTCTAACTAACGATCACCAGGGTTTAAATGTCGTGTGTTCTCTAAAAGTCCACTTATTATCAGGTAATAATAGATAATTTTAGTTTTATAGTAAAAAAATCATCAGCTAACACTATTTTAGGTAACTGTGTGGACCTACGCGCCGTGTGTATGTGTATATATATGCGTGTGGTTCTGTAACCATGGCAACCGAAAGAACGCGTCATGTCCCACCGAACGAATGTCGGTTGCCAGATTTTATAAAATTACATATTATTGCATCTTGCATAAATTCACACATCGTGATCAACGCTTTATTTTAGCTGTTCCCGTTTATACTACTATAATATATAGCTACAAATTAACATAACATAGACATTGAAAATCAAAATTTATGGAATTCCAGATAGGACATGATTAAATTTTTTTTTAAAGTCATCACGACATAAAAAAAACTTGTATTCTCGTGATGACGACTTATTTTCGATTGTCCTGTCAATGCACCTGATACAGGGACCGTTGTTGTATTGGCATTTTTGGTTTTATTTACTGGAACACGTTGAATAAAATGCATCGTAGACTGTGGCTTTCATGATTTTGAATAGATTGTAATGAATGTTTGTATATGACAATGAAAGTACCTCGAACCATAAATAACAGTTATTATGTAATTGCACTCAATGCTAAATGTAGGAAAATTCAGAACCATGATATATGAATCGAAATTAAATATTTACGTGAACAAGATGATAAGCGTGAACATTTAACACACCTGAAATAATACAGCGTGTGATTTAAAAAATATGGCTCGATGTGGACATTATATATTTTATTACATTAATTACAAGTACATTTTGGGAAGAATGTCTATCAGTAGCATCATCTTGGCGTGAAACTGGGTCCTTGAGTCACAATTTCGTTTCATTTCATGTCACATGTGATGCAAAGGACAAAGTCTATTTGAATCCTTGAAGCAGCAAACACGCAAAATAAAATGATAATAATAATAATACACAGTGTCTTAGTGGTTAGCACGTTCAGCTCTCAGCGAATCCCCATCTGGGTGGAGTTTCCATGTTCTCACCGTCCGCATGGGTTTCCTCCCACAGTCCAAAAACATGGATCCAGTTTTTCCAGATCGCCCCATATAGAGTGTGTGTGTCTGTGTGAGTGAGTGAATGTGTGCCCAGCGATAGATTAGCGCACTGTCCTGGGTGTATCCGCCCAGCGCCCGAAATGTTCTCCCCTGGATGGGCATGGTGAATCCCCGCTACCCTAATATAGGAAAAAGCGGAAGATAATGGATGGATAATAATAACACGTTCTCTCTGGACTTCCGTAAACATTAAAGAACAATGTTCCTGTTAAGGTCACTGTGTAGTCATATGGGAAATTATCCTAACAGGAATTAAATAGCAGTATTTTAAGTAAGTTTCATAAGTTGTATATATTCTAAAGCACAGGATAAAAAAAACTTCATTCGTTTCTAATGCCCATCCAGTGCAGAATGTTTTGGGGTGCTGGGCAGATAAACCAAAGACAGTGCGCCAATCTATCGCTTGGCATACTCACTCACACAGATACACACTATATGGGGCAATTGAAAGTATGCAGTTTACTTTGAATCCATGTTTTTGGACTGTGGAAAACCTGGAGGAAACCCACACGGACAATATGGACACTCCACCCAGATTAGGATTCCAACCTGAAACCCCAGTGCTGTGAGGCGAACATGCTAAGCACTAAACCAACGTGCCACCCGAGAAAAGAATATCCATCCATCCATCTATTATCTGCTTTATCCTCAATTAGGGTCACTGGGAGGGGGGGGGGGGTTTCCTATGTCCATCCAAGGTAGAAAGTCTCAAGCTGGGCAGATACACCCAGGACAGGACACCCATCTATCTCTGGGCACACACTCACTCATACACTCTATATGGGGCAATTTAGAGAATTCAATTGACTTGATCCATGTTTTTGGACTGTGGGTGGAAACCGGAGAACCTGGATGAAACCCATGCGGACACGGGGAGAATATGGAAACTCCACCCAGATTGGGATTCGAACCTGGAATCCCTAGCACTGAGAGGTGAATGTGCTAAGCACTTAGCCAACGTGCCGCCCTAGAAAAGAACAAACGACATTAATATTTTTTGTCCAAATCGACACGTCAATTTTTAAACCGACCAAACCAACAGTCAAAAATTGGTAAGCACTATACAAAAACATAAAACATACAGAAATGAATTGAATAACAATGCTTTTAATCCACCAACAATTAACTAAAAAATCATAATATATGATATATAATAATTAAGCTGTAAAAAACACACATGTATTCATGTTGCATCCATCCATTATCTTCTGTTTTATCCTGTATTAGGGTCACAGGGGGGTTCCCCATGCCCATCCAGGGGAGAACATCTCGGGCGCTGGGCAGATAGACCCAGGACAGGACGCCAATCTATCACTGGGCACACACTCACTCACACAAACACACTATATATGGGGCAATTTGGAGAATTCAATTGACTTGATCCATGTTTTTGGACTGTGGGACCAAACCGGAGAACCCGGAGGAAATCCACGCAGACACGGAGAGAACATGGAAACTCCAACCAGATGGGGATTTGAACTGGGAATCCCTAGAGCTGAGAGGCGAATGTGCTAACCACTAAGCCACCGTGCTGCCCCTAGTCATGTTATACCAAATAAATTGCTACTGTGAGACATATGGCATATAGATAAAAATTACTTGTGAAGGACCTGGTAAATGTACTACTACCTTTATTTTGGTCAAACATACTTCTATAGCAGTGCTTTTCAAATAGTGGGGCACAGTGCGGTGCCTGGGGGGCGCATAACAAGAAATCACAGAGCAAGTGATATTAAGTGTACTGAACAAACCCTCAAGAGACAACACGGAAAAATATTTAACGGGGATGAGGAGAGAAAGGCGGAGAGAGACGAAGATAATGAGAGCAACAAAAGTCAAACGAAAACTAAATGTCGAAGCGAACGTAGCGCCTGGCTTCACTGGAACTGTAACTTCACTGTAACTAAGGTGGAGAAGAAAAAAGACAGATGTGTCTGCTGTGTCTTTAAATGTTGGCAGCGGACAGCGTGAAGACAAATAAATGAAGGCGTCATTTAAAGACATTACACCCCGATCACGCTAAAGAGCCGCTTGAGTTTTTAAATCGTAAACATGACGAGTATAACCAGCAATCATCCCGCTTTATGAAAGCTACTTCAGAAAAGCTGTGCGCTGCAAAACGGACGCGTTAGAGACATCAGTTCTGACTTCCTCAAAAAAACATTAAAAAAAACCAGCACAAAATGTTGTATTCATTTTTTTTTTGTAGGTTAAAGTGTTAATAAATTGTTCTCCTGAATGATTGTTGCTGATGAATTTGAATTTATTATTATTTATTGATTTCATTTCATTTCATTTTTTAGTATCAAATGCCAGTCAGTTCAAAAATGTTTCTCGTTTAAATAAGAATTTCATTCGTTTCTGTTACAAACTGAAAAACAAAGTTAATCAAATTATTCTTTGTTCTAAGTTGATCTATATTTCTTTCTTTTTTGTTTTCTTTATTGTTAATAAGGATACATTGTTATAAAAGAGGTGTATTTATAACAAATTTATAGACAAATGATACTACAGTGGGCGTGTAAAAATAATTTATCCTATTTTGTCATGTGGGGAGTGTGCGTGTGTGGGGGAGAGGGGCACAAAATGTTTTCTTCTTCCCAGGGGGGCTTAACAGAAAATAATTGAGAATCACTGTTCTATAGCGGGGCGGCAAGGTGGCTTAGTGGTTAGCACCCATCTGGGTGGAGTTTCCATGTTCTCCCCGTGTCCGCGTGGGTTTCCTCTGGGTTCTCCGGTTTCCTCCCACAGTCCAAAAACATTAATCAAGTCAATTGAATTCTCCAAATTGCCCCATATAGTGTGTGTGTGAGTGAGTGTGTGCCCAGCGATGGATTGGCGCCCTGTCCTGGGTCTATCTGGCATGGGGAACCCCACCGCGACCCTACTAGAGGATAAAGCGGGAGATAACGAATAAATGAATTTTCTATAGCGAACGGTGTGAGACTCTTATTTTGACGTGTCGTTTGAGGCAGACTGTTTTTATATATAGAAGTGAAAATTTCGCGCGAACGGATGAAAATGGATGTCCGAAAACTTAAAGCCAAAATTACAGCGGGATTCAAAATGCGGGGTTTAATACTCAGACCGTACGTCTTAATATTTATTTGCAATTTACTAATTTATTTGCTTTGTTACTTTAAAATGATTTTGTGATGTATAATGTCTTCAGGCGGCACGGTGGCTTAGTGGTTAGCACGTTCGCCTCTCAGCGCTAGGGATTCCCGGTTCGAATCCCCATCTGGGTGGAGTTTCCATGTTCTCCCCGTGTCTGCGTGGGTTTCCTCCGGGTTCTCCGGTTTCCTCCCACAGTCCAAAAACATGGATCAAGTTAATTGAATTCTCAAAATTGCCCGATATATAGTGTGTCTGTGTGAGTGAGTGTGTGCCCAGTGATGGATTGGCGCCCTGTCCTGGGTCTATCTGCCAAAACGTTCTCCTCTGGATGGGCATGGGGAACCCCACCGCGACCCTAATAGAGGATGAAGCGGGAGATAATGAATGAATAATGTCTTCATTCCGCGTTGCAGAGTAGCTACGTGCTCGCTCCTTCAAAAGCGCTCCTCGCTACTGCAATAAAGTTTTCTTTATCCTCTATTAGGGTCGTGGTGGGGGTCCCCATGCCCATCCAGGTGAGAACGTCTCGGGCGCTGGGCAGACACACCAGGACAGGGTGCCAATCCATCGTTGGGCACACACTCACTCACACAGACACACTCTATATGGGGCAATTTTGAGAATTCAATTGACTTGATCCATGTTTTTGGACTGTGGAAGGAAACCGGAGGAAACCCACGCAGACACAGGGAGAACATGGAAACTCCACCCAGATGGGGATTCGAACCGGGAATCCCTAGCGCTGAGAGGCGAACGTGCTAACCACTAAGCCTGCAGTAAAGTTGTTTTTTTTTTTAATAATTTTTATAACTGTTAAACATTGTTATTTTATAGATCATGGTGGTGAAGATAATTACCTACTTTTTTATAATGTTTTTTAAAAAAAATCTTTGAAAAAAGGACATTCAAAAAATTGTAGGCACTAAACAAACACGTAAAACAAACAAATGAAGGGCCACTCAAAGATTTAAAACCAACAGCTATTAAGTGGTGATGGGCAGTAAATACTGGCATATTCAGGGCATTTACAAACAGTAATGAACAATTCGTCCTATTTTTGTGAAATTTAGTAGAAATGAATTGTTTAATAGAATAGAACACGAGCACATGCATTTACATTCCGTCATTTAGCTGACGCTTTTATTCAAAGTGACTTACAAGGTGAGCACAGGGTTAATCACAGCATCCCTGGAGCAATAAGGTTAAGGTTTTAAACCCCCAACCTACAGATTGATAGCCCAACACCCTAACCACAGTGCTACTGTGCCCCCACTGAGCTACCACATGCCCAAACAAACACTATATGGGGCAATTAAAGTATTTAGTTTACCTTGAATCCCTGTTTTTGCACTGTGGGAGGAAAGCGGAGACGCACATGGACTGAGCTAACTCTGGGGCAGACTTAGGCTTGTAGTTAAAGAGCCCCTGCCTTGTGCCCTGAAGGTCCTCTGTTCGATTTCCGGTCCCACTAATTACTATGTTCCCTTAAGCAAGGCACCCAGCCCAATTTGCTTCCTTGGCGCCATATACAAGGCTGCCCACCGCTCCGTGTGCTCACTTGACTTAGTGTCTGTATATTAGTATGTTTCACTGCATGGATAGGTTAAGTGTGGAGGACCAAAAATGTATCTGTTATTAATTGACGTCTTTGACACAGTTGTATTTATTACCTTCAAAGCCACATTGCATAGAAATATCTGAATAAATGCCCATGTTATTTTGAGTTCAACGTCCAGAAATTAGTTGCTAGTCCTATTTAATGCTATTAAAACGACTGATTCTTTATATTTTGTGTTTTTATATTTTGCATACCTCCTTGGCAGCGTTACAAACAAGAAACACAAAAACGGATAGTATAGTGCAGCCAGTTAAGTGATTAATCTATTTTGCCTGCTGTGCAAAGGAATTTAACCACATTTAACCCACACAAGCAGTGAAACACATACACACACTGGTGTTTTTACTGGTATTATTAATGCACCGTATTTATTTTTTTGTTTTTTTGTTATTGTTTATAAACTGCAATTCAAAAATATTGTTCCACCCCTGCAGACAAACTAACAAAACACAGAATTAATCTTATAATTTAGCAAACAAACAAAATAAAAGAGAAAGAAAGAGAAAACTATCATTTTGCCCCTCACCTCAAAAAATGTTAGTATGTCATAATTAGTTAAAACAGTTTTATTTTTTGCACTTAAAATACATTTCTCAATTGGCTCTCAATTAGCTTTTTATACGCAGAAGAACAAAAGCGTTTCAGATGGTTGAAATAGCCTAATCAAATCAGTCTTTTCACCCATTCAGCCCAATACAGAAAGTGATTATATTTTGTGTCATAATTTTAGTTACCGGGGCGGCACGGTGGCTTGGTGGTTAGCAAGTTCGCCTCTCCACGCTAGAGCTGGGTTGAAACGCGTTATATAAGAGTGTGTTTGTGCGTGTGTGTGTGTGCCCAGTGATAGATGAGCGCCCTGTCCTGGGTGTATCTGCCCAGTACCCGAAATGTTCTCTCCTGGATGGGCATGGGGAACCCCCCCCCATGAACCTAGTAGAGGAGAAAGCGGAAGATGATGGATGGATGAAAATTTAGTTATCAAATATTTGGTGCATCGTTAATTACTGTGCATTAGTGTCAGTTTGTGTGTACTACTTAATTAAAAGAAAGAATTGCTTTGTGACATCATTTCTTGAAGTTAGATGGACAATCTTTCTGAGATTTCTGTAAGCAAACAAGTACTGTTGTTAGATATCAACTGTTGGAAAGCCATAAGTTGGATCTTAAAAATTAACTGTTTGCTCTTTGCCAATAAAGCCAATTTATTCACATTAGGTTTTAATTTCTAATTTCTCAAGCCATACTTTTTTTTTTTTTACTCGAGACCCAGTGAATATAAAAATAATTGTATATAGAACATCTATTTTTATAGAACACAACATTTCATCTAAATTACAGATGTTGTACTAGAAAACTAGAAAACCCGAAATAGGTTTTTTTCTGCAGGGTGTCTGGGCTCTCCCTTAGAGATGAGTTGAGAAGCTCTGTCATCCAGGAGAGACTCGGAGTAGAGCCGCTACTCCTCCGTGTCGAAAGGAGCCAGATAAGGTAGTTTGGGCATTTGGTAAGGATGCCTCCTGAGCGCCTCTCCAGGGAGGTGTTTCAGTCATGTCCAGCTTGGATGAGACCCCGGGGAAGACCCAGGACGCGCTGGAGGAATTATATCTGCCAGTTGGTCTGGGAATGCCTCGGGGTTCCTGGTTGGTGATGGTGGCTTGGGTTTCTGCCCCTGCAACCCGAACCCTGGACAAGCCGAGGATAATGGATGGATGAAAGGATAAATGAACCAAACCAGTATGCAATACAACATGGCAGTTTATGTTTGTAAGCATGTGACATATTTGAAATGTAGCATAAAAGCAAGGGTAACGAACATTGCCCTTTCATTTCAGTGAAGCCAGTAAATATCTGGTGGAGGTATTGGAGGCAGTCAGGGAAGTCGAGCTGGAGGATGTCATTGAAAGAATCTTAGACGCAGTTGAAAAACAACCCCGTAAGTATTCACACTACGCAGTTCATGTATTTATGTATATGCAAAAAAAAATCCCAACATCTCTGAGCTCCTGTTGATGTGGCAGTGTCCTCCAGCATGATTGAGCTCTCTGTGGTCGAGACAGCGGTGCAGGACTGCAGTCAGTCATGTGATGAAACTATGTGAGTGCATGTCTGCCCTATCCTAATATGAATATATGTATATAAAATGTCCTTTACACAATTTTTTAACACTGCATCTTTGAACTTTACTTCTAGAGACAATGTATTTAACATCATTGGAGCCTTTGATGTGCCTAGATTTATCTACAGTACAGAAAGGAAGAAATTTGTACCGTAAGTAGTGGGGGTGTAACAGTATGTTGTATTTGTCACAAATCGTTCGGTACAGGGGACTCAGTTTGGTACATGCAGTCGCACGGAGAATACAAGTAATTTTTTTAATATAGTGCTTTATACAACAGTACATTGTTATAAAGCAGCTTTACAGTGTTATGAACCTCAACCCCTTAAGAGCAATTTTTAAACACTATTTTTAGTATGTTTAACTCAGACCGGAAATCTGACAGGTAGGTTATGGTAGCTCAGTGGTTAGAGTGTTGGGCTATCAATCTAAAGGTTATGTTCCAGAGACCCTGCGATGTAGTGACTTTATAATTATTTTATGATTAATATGTTTAACCTAATATTAGGAACATATATAGTGAAAAATCCTGTAATACAGCGATTGATGTCTATAAATTTCATCGTCTATGCTCTATGCAAAATCTGAAGTCAGTTTCCCCCCAAGGGTTAATAAAGTATTATGATTCTGATTGATACCAACAGTGGTGGACCCTGGTTTAAGCATTTAATAAAAGTGCTCAAGAATAAAAAATCGGTACCACCCACCACTCCGTTGTACCGAATTTGTACTGAACCAAAGGGTCCATACCACTGTGTGAACTGAATCATGAATTATGTACTGTTACTTCCCTAGAAAGTAGCATGTTTGTTATGCTTTCATTATTTGGAATTTAATTAGTAATTGCTAGTTATGTAGCGCATGCATCAAACTATAATTTTCTTCCCAAACAGCATTAACCTAACCAGCCATCTACCACCCAGCGTGTGTGGCCATGCCAAAGACAAGGCTGAACTTTTCCGAGAACGTTACACCGTCCTACAACAGGTAAGGCATTTTATTGGTATGGAGTATGTGCAAAAAATTGTGTATATGCAATATAGGGTCACCATGTTGCTTTCAATGCTTATCAGTGTTAGAGCTTTTTTATGTACTGCATATAATGATTTAAGTAAACCAAGTAAAACTTATGAACATCATTACAAGCGAAAAAACTGCATCACATTTTCCCTGCTGTAAATTGTGCCTGGATGGGTTAGTGGTACTTGATATACGGATAAGAATTTGGTTGACTTCATCTCGATTTCAAGAGCAAGTCGTGATAGAACAGCTTTTAATAATAATTATTATTTATGTATTTAATGTGCTATACATTTGAACCAAATATCAAAGTGCTTCAAAAGAAAATCACCAATACAAAACATCACAAAATCAATAAAAATATCCATCCATTTATTATCTTCTGCTTTATCTTGTACTAAGGGGGGTCCCGATGCCCATCCAGGAGAGAACGTTTTGGACACTGGGCAGATACTCGCAGGACAAAACACTTACTCGCACAAACATGGAGCTCTATATGGAGCAATTTGGAGAATTTAATTCAACTTCCATGATCCACATTTTTGGACTGTGGGAGGAAACCGGAGAACCCGGAGAAAAGCCACGTGGAGAACATGAAACTCCACCCAGATTGGGATTTAAACCAGGAATCTCTAGCACTGAGAGGCGAACGTGCTAACCACTAAGCCACCAATGAAACTAATTTTAAGTCCCGTAATATTGAAAAAAACAAACCCTGCAATACAGTGAAGCCAAGGGAAGTGATCTGGGATATGCTCCATATGCTGTATGGTGGTATGGACCCTGATTTCAGTGCTCGATAATAACCTCAAACCCCTTTCCAGTGGTCAGACCAATGCTTTATATTTCTTCCAAATAGCTGGTCACATCTTACAGCTCTGCTTTGGAAAAAAGCTGCATTTAATTTGGCATCTAAAGAGGTGTGTGTTTTGTTATTTCGAGTTCTAGATGAGTGTCATATCTCCAGACACCACATCCCCATGGCATCCCACCTCTTACTGGGTTATGCAATGATCAAATTAATCAGATTCATATTTTCTGGTCTATAATTATAATGGCTGATGAAAACATTACTTAAAGCTGCTATCCTGTGTCTAAACACTTGTCCTGTGCCTCATTGTCACACAGTTTACTAATGAGAAAATTGAATTAACTACAGAATTGAGTAACTACAGGTTTCTACTAAAGTGCTTGATGCATTGAATTTGTAATTTAAACATGAATGAACATGTCTAGTTGTTTTATGTGGTTGGTGACTCTCTTGTAATAGAATTATGTCTAAAATCTCCTTTTTTCTTTTTTCAAGCGGACACATAGGCATGAGCTTTTCACTGCCCCAGTGATTGGTTCAGCTACAGATGATGGAAGAAATAAATTCCAGGTGTAGTGTTATCCTTGCATTGCATTTCTTTACCTGCTAAGAACATTGGTATTGTTGTAAATATTGTCTAGGGGTGTAAATATTGATCGGTTTGAATCAATACATTATATATAGCTGTCGATTGGATGTGTCCGCAAGAGTATAGATTAATGCGTTCTCTCTCTCTCTCTCTCTCTCTCTCTCTCTCTCTCTCTCTCTCTCTCTCTCTCGCTCGCTCACTCACTTTCTCTCTCCACATTTACTTGTTTAAAAAAAAGTCTGACTGTAAAGGTCAGTTTTTGTTTTGTTGTCTGTAATTAATAGTGAATATACTCAACCTGCATAGTAAGCATTAAACTTTATTATTGCAATTTATCTTGTTGAACTTAATTTTACTATTTTTTAAAGCATTGATCGCAACTGCTATAGTGTGACCTACATTGTTTGAATAGAATACAGTTTCTGTATTCTCAATAAAAAGCAAATGATTTTTTTGTTTAAAATAAATTTATTGTAAAACAATATTGAGTATTGAATTATTTCAAATCTTATTGAAATGTATCGTATCGTAGGGAATTCTCAAGTATTGAAAATTATCGAATCGTTGGCTTGAAGAATCAATATCATATGGAATTGTCATGAAGGCTCTGATTTACACCCCCAGTTGTGACACTAGCTTTGTTTTAAAATGTTCTTCTCTAATGTTTATTTTGTAGTTGAAGACCGTAGAGGCCCTTTTGGGAAGCACAGCTAAATTGGGTGAAGTTATTGTTCTCGGAATGATCACACAGCTTAAAGAGGTATACTTTTTTGATCGTTGTTATCTGTATTAAGTTGCTGCTACAAATATTATCGCTGCTTGCAATCTTTCACAAAGCTTCTGGATACTGTGTGTGTTTTTTGTTGTTAAACTTGAAACATTTATTGAAAATATTAACAGAAAGTTAATATGTTAATATGTTAAGTTAATATTAACAGAAAGTTAATATGTTGTATGGCAGGTAAAGCATGCTCTAAAGCTTTGTTTAATCACTTGTAGTTTACATAACTTGATACAATATTTCAAATTTAACTTTAACATTTGATAAGACTAGAGAACACATGGCATGAAAGCATAGACCATTTTCTTTTTTTTATTTTCTTTTTTAAATTTAATTAAATTTAATTTAATTTAATTTATTTATTATTATTTTTTAAGAATATATTGATTCAGAGGAACACATACATCTGGTTTCTCATCATCCTATAATCCCACAGGTTTTATTCCTGAATGTGTGCATTGAAAGGCAATGCTTATGATTAAACCTTGATTCTGTGTATTGAAAACCATTATTACTTTTGAGGTGTAATTTGAATGACTTTCTAACTGTATGTCAATTTTAAGGTAGTTAGGCTTTGAACCTGTAGCTTTTTTATGCACACAAATATTTTGATATCTGTGCCAGATACATTATTTAGTCGTTTTAGACTTTTGAACATGAACCATATGAAAAGGAAACTTACGGGTTTCTTAAATTTAATTGGCTGGGCCATTTGTCCAACCTTGACATTATTGACAATAACATACACCTCTGACCTCTTGACCTTCAGATTAATGTCAGATATACATTATTTTCCCAATATTTTTTTATAAACTGCGTACTGTAATTTGGCCACAACATGGCAGTTTTTGATTGTCAGAGAAACCTGTATCTTGTTACTCCATGATCAGTTTTCACTTTAAAAACCAGACTAAATTACATCTCTACCATGATTTATTCACAATTATGCATGCCCTCTCATACCTTATTTATTTAATGGAATGGCACACATTGTACAGTCAACTTATTGTCAGCAAGGAATACAAAAAAATATTATTTTTATTTTAAAATAAAATTGATTTATATATATATATATATATATATATATATATATATATATATATATATATATGTGTGTGTATGTATATATATATATATATATATATATATATATATATATATATATATATTTTTTTTTTTTTTTTTTTTTTTTTTTTTTTTTTTTTTTTTTTTTTTTTTTTTTTTTTTTTTTTTTTTTTTTTTTTTTTTTTTTTTTTTTTTTTTTTTAATTCTACTTATTCTTCTCTTCCTTTTAAGGGCAAGTTTTTTCTTGAAGACCTGACTGGCTCTGTGCAGTTAAATCTTTCAAAGGCAATATCCTTTTGCTGCCTTACAAAATACAAATGAATTCCTAAATACTTTGGTTATTCAAAAGAGGTAGTGTTTTAAAGTTTTAATTTATTGTAGATTACTCAGTGTGTAAACTAGTAAATAAAAATAGGTAACTTGTTACTACTTTTTATAGCAATGAGTTGTAGGGAACAAGTTTATACTTGATTCACTACCGTAAACATTTTGTTATGTCACAATGTGTTAGTTTGGGCGGCACGGTGGCTTAGTGGTTAGCACGTTCGCCTCTCAGCACTAGGGATTCCCGGTTCAAATCCCCATCTGGGTGGAGTTTCCATGTTCTCCCCGTGTCTGCGTGGGTTTCCTCCGGGTTTTCCGGTTTCCTCCCACAGTCCAAAAACATGGATCAAGTCAATTGAGTTCTCCAAATTGCCCCATATAGAGTGTGTATGCGTGCGTGTCTGTGTAAGTGAGTGTGTGCCCAGCGATAGATTGGCGTCCTGTCCTGGGTGTATCTGCCCAGCGCCCGAAACGTGGATGGGCATGGGGAACCCCACCGCGACCCTAATATAGGATAAAGCGGAAGATAATGAATGAATGAATGTGTTAGTTTAGTCGATACACAATAGTTTGTGTATCGAATGTGATTAGTGTTTTCATTTGGAATTGAGGCTGAGAGTAGTTTAACAAGTACAGTAGTAACAGTAGTTTAACAAACAGTAACAGTAGTTTAACAAACACTGATTTTTTTTTATATATTGATATTTGATATTTATTAATCATATCTTTATTTGCCATTTGCAGCTTTCAGACTTTATCAGGCATGACAGAATGATTTGCTTTGTTTTCTCTGCACTAGTTCGAGGCTAACGCAAGTTATGAATGAGTTATGAATCAGTGCCATTTTTTTGTATTTTTAGCTCATATGGTAAAAAGTGCGGCGGCACGGTGGCTTAGTGGTTAGCACGTTCGCCTCTCAGCGCTAGGGATTCCCGGTTCGAATCCCCATCTGGGTGGAGTTTCCATGTTCTCCCCGTGTCTGCGTGGGTTTCCTCCGGGTTCTCCGGTTTCCTCCCACAGTCCAAAAACATGGAACAAGTTAATTAAATTCTCAAAATTGCCCCCTATAGAGTGTGTCTGTGTGAGTGAGTGTGTGCCCAGCGATGGATTGGCGCCCT
>JAFMOD010000334.1:475783-575783 GCA_019802435.1 Corydoras maculifer
ATGGGTTTTCTCCGCAGGGTGGCTGGGCTCTCCCTTAGAGATAGGGTGAGAAGCTCGGTCATTCGGGAGAGACTCGGAGTGGAGCCGCTACTCCTCCGCATTGAAAGGAGCCAGTTGAGGTGGTTCGGGCATCTGGTAAGGATGCCTCCTGGGCGCCTTCCTAGGGAGGTGTTCCAGGCAAGTCCGGCTGGAAGGAGACCCCGGGGACGACCCAGGACACCCTGGAGGGATTATATCTCTCAGCTGATCTGGGAACGCCTTGGGGTTCCCCCAGTCGAGCTGGTGGAGGTGGCTGGGGCGAGGGAGGTCTGGGTCTCCCTACTTCGGTTGCTGCCCCCGCGACCCGAACCCCGGACAAGCGGAAGATAATGGATGGATGGATGGATGGATGTATTTAAATAAAATACATTGAATTAAGCTTAGTTAAATAATTAAATTAAATATTTTACTTATTAAAAGACCTTAAGCTGCACAATGATGCTCGGCTCACCTACATGAGCTTCTATGACATTTCATTCTAAGTTGGTCTCCGCTTTGTGATTTCCAAGGGAAGATTTTTTTTTTCGTATTTTAGTGGTGTGTCTGTGGGATTTCTTGCTTGTTCATTTACCTTGACTGACTACTTATACATTTTAGCTAATATAACTTTAAAATTCCACCATGAGTACCAAAACTGAAGCAACTACCATGCCATCACCTATAAACTGTAATATATATGTAACATAATATATTTAACTAAATGTATTACATCTTAAAGAGACAGGACATTACTAATGGGGATCAGCAGTTCTTAGATACATAGGGGGTTCCACAAAAAAAGGTAATCTCTGTGCTAGGGCACCTATTATAACATAAAGGGTCTTTTCTAAGCTATTGTCGGGACACACACACAAAATTGATGGTTCCATAATTAAAGTGTGTGATAAAGTGATCTATTTTGCCTACTGTAGCTACACACAGAGGAATTTGTCCTCTGCAGTTAACCCATCCGTGCAGTGATACACACACATACACACCAAATGAAGTAAGCACAATTGCTCAGAGAGGTGGGTAGCCTTGTATACAGTGCCTGGGAGGCATAGGGGTTAGGTGACTTGCCAAAGGGCAGTTTTAACTAAATGTATTACATCTCAAAGAGATGGGACATTACTAACGGGGATCAGCAGTTGTTAGATACATAGGGGGTTCCACAAAAATAGGTAAACACTGTGCTAGGGCACCTATTATAACATTATTTCCCAAGCTATCGTGGGGGGGGGGGGCACAAAACTGAGGGTTCCATTATTAGGGGTTAGGTGACTTGCCCAAGGGCACTTCAGCCATAGTACATGGTGGGAGCAGGAATCTAACCAGGAACCTTCAGGTCGCTGGGCTGGCTTCTTTCCCACGAACCTACAACTGCTTCTTTAATACACTTCAATTAAACCACTTTAATTCAGTAATCTGGTGGTCTCCCAATATGTTTGTCCATATACTGTGTATGCACTTAGTTATTAAACCTTAAGCTTGTGTTTGCAGAAATGCAGAACTAATAACTGGTATGAAAGAACGTCTGGAAGTTCTGGTCAGATCAAAAGGATTTAGGGAGTCAGGTCTCTATATTGTGCTAGACTATTACTATTACGAATGATCATGTTTTCTTTTTTTTTTCCACCCCCTCCCCATAGAGCCTTATGTTGTGCTCGAGCGCTTGTCCATGGAAGACCCATTAGTTAAAATGGGACATGTAAAGATTCCAATCAAGAACAGTGTTCAACACAAAGGCAATTTATTTTCTCATTAGAATTTTTGTTATAAATTATTTATTTATTTTTATTTATTATTAAACAATTTATTTTTAAATTGAGTTCTTTTTAGTCCACCAACTTAGTCATGTTTGTGTTATTGTTTGCAGGTTATTGGGGTCTTTTTGGAGAACAAAGTGTAAGAGAGGATTCAGAAGCCTTTAATCAAGAGGACAGCAGAAAAGGCATTGCATCTGAGAGTCTGGATTTAACCTCCCACAATAATCCTCAGATACCAGTGGAAATATCGGATTTGGCCTGTCAAGTACCCAAACAGTCCCTTACAAATGTGATGGAAGATTCTTTACAGCACTCACCCCGTTTCTCTATTCCCCGAAAACAAAGTGCAGAACCTCAAGCCAGTCAGCAGAAAGACAACGCAGATGGCCCTCACAATGAAAATACTAACGTATGTTTATGTTGTTATTTTAAAATCCTTACTTTGCTCAAAACATTAAGTTTTAAATTAAAATACAAGTTTAAAAGACACTGCAGTAGGAAACATGAATATTTGAAAAACATGTTATTAGAGATCAGACATTATATCTGCCAAATATCAGAGAATAAATAAAAAAAAATATATATATAATCTGTAATCTACCTCTAATTTTAGTAGTTATTTCTATTTAATACAGAAATATATATTAAATAAACAGCCTGAAATTCATATCAAATTTAATTAAATTTGTTTAGCTTATTTATTTATTCATTTATTGATTTATTTTTACCTTTTATAGAGGATTTGAAGCAGAATAAGATTATTTTACACCCTTAGACGGATCAATGATTGGCAGCAACATTGTTTATTCTATTTTGTATCTAATTTTTTTGTAGTCAGCTTTAAATGAAACACTCCCTCTTGTGGTCCAAAGGCAAAAAACTGCTGTAAAACAATTATATTAAAAATACTTTAAATAAGTAAATTTTTAAAAACTACTTACATCTGAAATATACATATCAAACATAAATGACATTTTATGCACGGTTAAACTTTTATAGACCAATATGTATACATAACAACACTGTTTTTTTTTTGTTGTTGTATAAAAATACAAATTATTGTTGTTTTTAATGTAATTAAATGATTACATATACACACATGCACTATTATCCAACATTAAAAAGACACCCACACACACATTACTATATGCCATTACACACACCATTATTCAAAGACAACTTTGCAAAAGACTATTTTGAAATAAAAGGAACCTTTACTGGCTGTGGCAAAAGTGATGCATACATGAATACAATGTCAACTGGCGTTTAAAGGATAAGGGAAGGATGTTCTGTACTTAGCAATTGTTTTCTAAATTAAGAATTTGAAAAGAAAACACTAAAATGTAAAGAAAATTAAAATAACATTTAACAAATTTGAGCTGTAAAAGGTCTAAAAAAATGTCTCCTAGGAGTTCAAATATGAAAAAAAATTGCTTTGCTTTCTTATGTTTGTGAGCGAGAGTTTAATTTGATTTCAGTGTTCTAGAGAGCTGCTCTGAGGAGACTTCAGCTGATGATTGTTGGAAAAAGTTTGGAGTTAAAATAGTGTTTTTTTTCCCCTCTTATTTTGCTTCACCTGTTTTTAATGAGGACATATTATTACCGCCATATTAAGGTCTGGAACCTTGTTAAATTAATCCAAAAGCATGAGGTGTTATGGTTTTCCTTTTTTTTTATCTGTGTATAACTGCACACACAAATGTTATGCCAATAATTCTTTTAAAAGAAGCACTTCACATAGTCACATACTAAGGGTAAAATTATTAGTACCTTTATATCCTCTGTCTTTTCAAACCTTAGGGGAAGTTGATCCATTTAAAAGACTGGGTGTTGAAGCTGTTCAACAAAGAACTAATTGTTGATGGTATTCGTGTGTAAGTTTGCTTTAAAATTTTACTGTAAAAAAATTCCAGTTTTAAAAGATTCATAAAGAACAAAAATATACTTGCTTATGAAGCTACTTATGAAGTTTTATTGATCTTTTTTCTGCACAGAGACAGTCAAGTGCCATGGCACAGTAGTTGCATCACTGAACGTGTTTCAAGTAGGACAGTCAAAACTTCATCTGGCAGGACTTATGTTTTATTTGGAAGAATGTCTCACTACCATAATTCACGTGAGTAAATCATATTATCCTATTTTGTGCTTTATTGCTCTTCATACTTCTTTTAAAACTGATTTTGTTTTGCTGTAGCATTCCCTACATGGTTTCAGAAGAAGTTTGTTTTTGGGTTTCCGGAAATGTGGCGGGTGTACCTAAAACAATTCTTGGCTGCCCAGGATGAGTATGTTAATGCTTAAACTTCTACTATAAATGTATTTAGTGTGTGCTATGACATTATATGGTTTATTTTTGTTTTGTTTGAAAGGCGAAATAGGATCAACTCAGCATCTTGTATACATCAGAAGAAATCGCAACAAAAAAAACCTTCAAAACAAAGGTCACCTAAGGTTCCAGCTTCTTGTGAGTGTTAACTAAGTTGGATGTTTTTTTTTTTTATAGGTTTGTCCAGCTTTATAAAACTTAATATTAATATTATACTAAATATAAATTATAGTTTTTTCCCCCTATTTTATTTGTATGTTTATACATTTAAGCATTTAAATTTTTTACAGAGGACAGCAATAATTTTGATTCAGCTAATGCTGTTGGAGTAATTAAATCATTTAATTACCCTTGAGTACATTTATTTATTCATTATCTTCCACTTAATTCTCTAATAGGATTACAATGTGTTCCCCATGCCCATCCAGGTTGGACTGTTTCGGGTGCTGGGCAGAACCCATAAAAGGGAACCGATCTATCTGGGCACACTCACTCACACAGACACAAACACACTCTATATGGGGCAATTTAAATAATTCGTTTTATCTGGAATCCATGTTTTTGAACTGTGGGAAAAACCCATGCCAATACAGGGAGAAAATGGAAACTCCATCCAGATTGGGATTCGAACCTGGATTTCCAGCCCTGAGAGGCAAGCATGATAACCACCATGTACTTACTTAATCTGTACTTACTTATTCTTTTACATTTGAACCTTAAGGGGTATAGGTCCCCCACTGAGCCTTGGGCTTCACATGGTTTATTCCTATAAAACAACAACAAGCTCAAAGAAATCAAACCAAAAATAAAAGAATGAGAACCGGTATTACCAAGTCATCCACACAAGGCTGTGAATAGGACACTCCTAATTGACGCACAAACACTTACTTACTAGGGAAAATGTATAATTACTTAACACACTTCAAGCTAATGTGCCTAATACAGTAAAAGATAGAGGTGCGAATCTCTCAGTGCTTGGCGATTCGATTCCGATTTTAGAGGTCACGATTCGATTCAGAATCAATTTTCAATTCAAAAACGTTTTTTAAGTTCAAATGGTCTTTACATTTTGTTTAAATTATGTGATTGACAAGATGAAACAATGTAAACAAATAGAACATTTATTTAAAACAATACTTTTAGGTTCCTTACTGTATCAAATCTTTTTGCATCATTTTATATTTATACAAAATTGGTATTGTGCATAAAATTCTATGACTTTACAGTCATAGTGCATTTATATTTATACTTGGGTCTTTTCATTTACTACATTTTCAAAACTTAACCTTAAATATGAAATATATTTTTCAACTTTTCAACTTCTTTTAACTCAGGGTGACGTCACGCCAAACGGGCTCGCGCATTTTTCATATTTCCAAAGTACCTCAATTTTATTTTACACTCCTTGCAAACAGTTGTGTTCATGTCAAGCTCTCTCGCGCCACGGGACATTGTAGAATCAATTCAAAGTGTGCCCAAACACTGGCTTTTAATGACGACGGGGCGGGTCGAATCGCGCTGCTCCATGTTTCCTGCTCCATGCTAAAGGACTCTAGACAATGGGAGCTGGTTAACAAGAATGCTGTACGGTGGCAGAGCGGATACGTAATGAGAGATGCAGTACACTCGGGAGTTGGAGCGGCAAAAAATAAAACTTAAACTCATTTTAAAATCGATTCTTTGGCATTTTGAATTGATTCAGTATCGCCAGGACTTGATGGTGCGATCTTTTAAAGAATAAATTTTTTTCAGCACCCCTAGTAAAAGAAATACCAAATCACATCCCAACTTAAAATGAACTTGAAATGTGACCTGTCACATATATAGGCATGATTGTGCTGATGTGGCAATAAATCCCAAATTTCTATCTTCCTATAAAACAGAAGAGATACAAGGGAGTTTTCACTTCAACTTGCTTGGGAGGTCGGATTCGAAAATTGTAAAGCGTCTTTGCGATTATGCTCTACTGTGAAATTCTTGATCTAAGTGAATATACTTCTCATATAAGAGGAAGAAAATATCGTTATGGGTGTGAATTGTTTAAAGCCTCAAATCCTCGGTTCTCATAAATAGATGTATGTGTTTCAGGTTTTCTTCTAAATGCGACTGTGTGTTTGGCCACATTGTATGTGTATAATATTTTATCATGTTTATGTAATATAGGTTGCAAATCAGAAACTGATCTCAGGGAATGAATAATGACAATTAATGTAATTTTTCCAGCTCGTTCAGTCAACTCTGCCAGCCTTGAACGATGCTCCAGCGCTCCAGTATCCCGTAGTGGCCGCGTAATCAAACCTCCCCTTCCTTACTGGAAAGGAGGCAGGATAACGATAGATTCTGATTTAAATGTCACTGTCCATGAGGATTATGCGTCAACCTCCATTTTGTTCACGGTATGTGGTTCTTATTGTTTCAATAGTTGTTTTTCATTATTTAAACGTATTACTTAATAAGGTATTTTGCTTTTATGTCAATTATGCTTTTTAGCCGAAAACCAGACCACAGGCAACTGAGAAAACTCCAGTAAGAAAAAAAGACCAACCTGCTGTGTCCAAAAATCCTCCTGGTAAGATTTATACATTTTATTTTGGTTTTCAACCTCCTAGCTGTTTAAATACTTTTCTGCTATTCTGCTATTATTTTATACTAAACAAAATGATAATTTTAAGATTGCATAGGCAAAAGTAACTGCTGTTTCTGATTGGTGTAAAGTGGAGTAGAGCGTGATCCTTACCACAAAGCCAGCCTGAAAAATAAGTGACAGGACAACAGGGAAAACAGAATCAGTGAGTTAAAGATGTTCCTAACTGTATGGGACAAAATACTACGCAGATGAGGGATTATTTTATTTGTAAACAGACATGACAAACAAAATCAAAATACCTTGGGTTTACTAATAGAATTTAACAGCAATTACTAATATAGAGTAGAGTATCATAATACACAAGTAAACAAAGAAATTTCATTGCAAATAGCTGGCACATAATTAAGGAAAAGTAAAGCATTGTTACATAGTGTACGAAATTGGCATTTAACTTAAAATGTAAAAGTCTTATATTACATATCTATCTATCTATCTATCTATCTATCTATCTATCTATCTCTCTCTCTCTCTCTCTCTCTCTCTCTCTCTCTCTCTCTCTCTCTCTCTCTCTCTCTCTCTCTCTCTCTCTCTCTCTATATATATATATATATATATAACTATACACATAGTTTTGTTAAATTATATTAAAGTGCAACAGTGAAAAGCCGTGGAGTTAAAATTGTACATATATACTGTATATATTTATACGTGGTACAGAGGTAAGTAGATTTTAAACGGCACCAAGGGGCACGTATGTGTGATAATCATACAGCAGCAGCATTAAAACTGTTAATGTTCAGGGATATGGAACATGGTGGTCATGTACCAAATGCTTCAGAAGTGCTTTCCAAAGGCTTAACAGGATAAACAGTCCACAGTAAGGGTGAGAGGGAGCACTGATCATGCACCTTCTTCTCACCTGAAGGACAAGAACAAGATTAGAGATTTTGTAATCAAAAACAGAACTAAAGAAATTTGTCTATACCTTTACTTTGAGCAGGATTCATTGCTGTAATGAAAAAGGTCTTCTACCTATTCATCCCAAAAAGACAATTAAACAGCTTACGCTAATTCGAAACGCAGCTGTTAGAACACGTACTAGTCTGTAAATCAATTAATGATGTAGGACATTATTTCTGCTGCTGAAATATGTGCCATGCACAACTCCAAGAGTGCTAGGTTTCATTTAGTCAGTTCTTTGATGGCAGTGCCTGAGAGGAGGATGCTGTCTAAGGTGAGGGCCGTTATGGACAATGCCTCCCACCCACTGTACAACACACAGGAGCACATTTAGTTCAAGACTTATTCCTTCTAAATGCACCACAGAGTGCCAGAGGAGGTCATTCTTACCTATGGCCATCGAACTATATAACTCCTCTTTAAATGGGTAATACCATTACTTATTTATATTAATATAATAATCAAGATTCTAATGTGGTCACTACATTACATGACTCAGTTCAATATGTTTTAACACATGTGCAAAATATTTTATTTTAAAACTTGCCACTGCCACTTTACCTAGTATCTTATTTTTTTATTTGTATTTCTTTGTATTTTTTGTATTTTTGTACTTTAATGATATTACATGTAATAATTTAACTGAAATACATTTTTGTACTTTATCTTGTTTAGTACTTTTATTCTTTAATCTTCTTTGTATATCACAACACTATAAATGGGGCATCTGTGACAACTGAAGTCCCCCCTCACCCCCAGGAGTAATAAAGTATTTTAATTATGATTCTATTACAACACTAATTTTAATAAACCTATTATTTTTTGTTTAAGTGAACATGTGTGTTCAATCTCGTGCTCATCTGCTGTGTACCACTTAGTGCCCATTATCACGTTTTCATATATATTTATGATCTCCTTGCTTGCCGGGACTGAATACTTTTTAGGTGAGGACATCCTAACAGTTGAGTTATAGAAGAAAGAACTGCTCTTGAAGTCCCATCAGCTTACTGCTGAAAGACTTTAACCTACTTCTATCTCCCTAGAATTAACTTTGATTTTACTGAACTTTGCTTTGATATTGTTATATGGGACAACTAGATTATGCGGAACGTAAGTAACAGAAAACCCATTTAAATTTTAACAGTGCCTTATTTTCCGTCATTGGTTAATAAGAGGCACAGAGACTTTATAATTGTTTTTTTATTGATAATTGCTTTTTATTAAATTATGTTTAAGCATAAAGAATGCATAAATTGGTGTCTACTGAGGTGTTTTGGGTCTGTGCCATTGTAGTTGTGTGTTTGTGGTGGGGTTATTATATGTATAACAACAGTGAACTAATGGCCCCTAAGAGTTATGCAGTTTTTATAAGGGGTATGTTTTATTTCATATCCTCTTTTCATATTTTATGCTTCAATAGAATTGCCACTGTAGCGTGTGTGGATGTGTTAGGTTATAATATTATCTCAATAATTTTTCTTTCTTGATTATTCATAATTTGCAGATATAAAAAAAAGCAGCGACGAAGATGACTCATCCGTACCACAGAGACGTGTAAGACAGAACAACAGGTTCTCAAAGTCTACGATAAACCCACCTACTCAGCAAGAGTCTGAAAAAATGCTCCTGAGGAAAGGACGCTCATTTGCAAGAAAAACAATCTCCAATGACCCCACGTTGACAGCACCTAGGCTTGATCCAGAAACTCATTCATCGACATCTTCATCTGAGCAACAAGATTGGTCTCAGGCAGCAGCTAGCAGTTCTACAGTCCCCGCCTTTGAGAAAAGCAAGAAATCACAGACGAGGAGAAATCACCTGCGACGAGAAAATCTAAAAAAGCAGAAGTCCAGTTCAGAAGCAGACTCTGACTTTGCCTTTTCTCAGTCAAAATCCCATGTCCAGACAATTCTGGATTCTGATCAACTATTCAGAGTGCCAGCTTTTACAAAACGAAACACAAGGAAAGTATCAGCAGATATGAAAAAACAGACATCTCCAAAGCTTCCATCTCCAGCTTCAGAAGACTTAAGTTCGCCTTCCACACAAGACGAAAGTAGGCAAAAAAATTCCAGGCTAAAAAGAGTTCCGCAAAAGTATAAGGATTACCTCATCACTGATCTTGATTACTCCTCTGATTCAACGGTGGAAAGACTAATAACAGGCCATAAACGGTCCTTGACAGAGTCCAAGCACCCTGAGCTTAAGGATGTGCTCAATTGTCAGTCTGGTGGGCCAGATAATAATTACAAGAAAACAAAGCCACACACTACAAGCAAAATGGGCAAGATGTACAATAATGAGCAAAGCGTTAATAACCCTGACCGTGCATTAGAGGAAACATGGACAGAGGAAGAGCTACAAAAACTGAATGAGTAAGATAGTCTGTTCTTACTTATATATTAAACATTGCATTATAAAATGTTAAGGAGGTGCATTCTTTTCTTAGGGCTGTGACTTCATTACCCAAGTACAAGAGAGGTTATTGGATCAAAGTTGCATTGGTAGTTGGTTCACGGTCAGCTGAGGAGTGTCAAAAACAGTACACTGAACTTTACCAGTCTCGAGGAAAACCCAGAAAGACAAAGAAGCCTCCTAAAATAGATAAACCATGTAATTCAGGTAAATCGCTTCCTTTTTTACAGAGCTTTGATTAGAACAAATGATTATAGATGCACAATCACAATACTTATTTTGGGTGATACCAGCAGCTGCAGTGTGTTTTGTGTGTATGTAAATTATAACTACTAGGGTTAGGGACAGGGTTCCCCTGCCCATTCAGGGGAACCCTGGCGCTAGGTTTCAGGCGCTAGGTAGATACACCCAGCCCATCTACTCACACAGACACACACACAATATGAGGCAATTTAGAGCTTTCAATTTACCTTAAATCTATGTTTTTGGAGAACCCGGAGGAAACCCATGCGGACAGATCCGGGATTCAAACCTGCATCCTCAGTGCTGAGAGGTGGAAATGCCAACCACTAAGATAGAATAGCATGAGAATGTTGAAAACTGAAAGCCACCACATAACAAACAAACAATCTGGGCATAGTCAAATATAATAATTTGCGTTTTTGTAAGAATGTTTTGTAATGGAAAAAATGTTGAGCTGTGTGACTGAAGAAAGGTAAAGGTAGCCACATTAAATAAGATAAAACATCGATTCCAACAGATAAAATTAAAATTCTTTAAAAAATAAAAATTCTTTAAAACGCTGTGTTAAAACATCTCTTTACAAAGTAAACTAACTTTGTTAGCAGGAAAGGAAGTGGTTCTGATTAATTCCAAGGCTGGAACTCTCAAGAGAAAGAAACAGATGAGGGACTTTCTGGATCACATGTCTAAAGACAACCATGATGATGTCTTCACAGGTTCACCAATGCGCCTTAAACAACTTAAGGTAATGATCTGTTCAAAACATTATTAGAAAAGAAACTAGGTTTAGTTATAGGGTGTCCACAATGACTTGGTGCCTTGATTAAAGTGACAAAGTTACCTATTTACCTTACTGTGCTTTACACACAGAGGAATTTGTCCTTTACATTTAACCCATCCGTTCAGTTAAACACACATACACACATTAGTAAAGTGAGCACGTGCCCAGAGTGTTGGGTAGCCTTGTATACGGCACTAAGGGAACAATTTGGATTAGGTGCCTTGCCCAGGGACACTTCATTCTGTGGGTGTAATACAGATATATTATCTGTATTAAATTATTTTCGCATCCATTACTGAATAACTTCAAGAGAACTCAAAGAAATGGAGGATGAAAAGATGGCTAAGGAACTAGCTACCTAAAATGTCACTATTGTGATATGAATAGCTGTCAAGAGGACCAGATCGTCATAACAAATTATTACACACACATTATTTTTGTTTAAGCGGTGTCCTCCAGTAGAAAAATTAGCTTCTTAAGAGATGATGTAGATCTATTTAATTATTGTTTTCCACTTTGTCCTGTCTTAGAGTTGCGGCTGGGCTGGGCAGATATACCCAGGACAGGGCACCAATATATCTCTGGGCACACTAACTCACAAACACATGGGTTTAGAGCATTCAATTTACCTTGATTCCATGTTTTTGTACTGTGGGAGAAAACCAGAGAACCTGGAGGAAACCCACTCAGACACGAGGAGAACATGAAAACTAACAAGTTGGGATTTGAAACAGGATTCCCATCCTGCACCACCAGTGCATGAGCTGTTAAGGCCCTCACAGTGTTTGTGATGCTGTTTGTCCAACCTGGACGACAAAAAAAAGGAAGCACAAATGATAAATTGGTTACCTTAAGCGCTTCAGATTTGGGAAATTGTCATGTGTGTATGAGATTGCTTACTAAATGCTAGGCACCAGAGATGGTTAAGTGGTAAAGTAATTGCATCCAGTTCAATAAGTCAGCCTGAGAAATTTTCATTTATGCATTTAGGCACTATTGGTTAATCTATTGCCTATTTCTGTTGCTTAATATTTTTTAGTTGCCAGTTTGGTCTACAAATGGAGATGAGCCCGATTTCAGCAGTTTACAGAATCTACAGACTCCCAGATCAAGCATTTATTCATCAGTGAAAACCCCACAGTGTTTGCACATCACACCTGGAATGCTGTACTCTGTCAACAGGTACCTAGATTATTTTCTAGATCTTCTAAATTATTTAAATAAAAAATAATAAAGCTAAAGTTTATTTATATTATTTAATACGTTTGCAATTTAAAGTGAGATTTACTTTTTTATATACAAATGTTTATTAATACCATAATGGCATAAGTATAACCTGTTAAATACAGTATGTTTTTTTTTCTATATCTAAATAGCGGCTTTAGTCTAAGTTTCATAAAAATAAGGCAGAAGTCTGCGGTTTTATTTCAAAATAATTTAATGTGTTTTACTGAAAAAACAGTGTAAAATATGAAACAATGAAAAATATGGACGATAGCAACTCGTTGATATCCACCGAGAGCTCTGCCGAAGTCCTCTTCTACGTCCTTATAAGTCCATATAAGAACATCTCTAACTTCTCCCCCATCTGGTCCTGATATCTGCCCCTTCAGGGGTATGAATTTATGATACGTTCTTGTTGACTGTCCCATAATTCAAATCTCCCCTCTCACCCTGCAACCCGAACATTCCTACTCTTTGCCATGCTCATCCATCACATAGTCATTTTATATATTCCCTGAACTATTCAACTCATCGTGAGTTTTACTTCACTTTATTACTTTTTACTTAATTACTTTATAAAAAGTATTAAAATATATTTCAGTATTAAAAAACCTTACATTGCTCATGTTATTCATCATCTAAATAATCTTCCAGTTTTTTGTACATTCCAGACAGAAACAAATATGATGCGTTCTTGTTGTTGCCATTACGATATGTATTTTATTGCAAGACTTTTAAATTTTACTATGTAACTGCGAACTGCCTTTCATATTTATTCACGTTTCACAAATTATAATTTAGAATTCAGCACAGTACAGCATGAAGTTAGAACAAAATAAGTAAAATGCATAACAACTTTAGTGTACTCCTAGCAAGACTATCAGCATTTTAACTCCACTGTTCTTTATATACGCATTTATACATTGCATGTAATCACAAAAGGCTAATCAGACAATCACATGGCTGCAATTCAATGCAATTTTCACACACAAGAATCTCAAGGGTTTACAGAGAATGGTCCAAAAGAGAAAATATTGTATGAGTGGGAATTTGCAGGCAATAACTCAAACAATCGTTACAACCAAGGAATTGAGAATACCTCCACATGCACATGTCAAACCTTAATGAAGATGTGCTACAGCAGCAGAGGGTGCTACTCTGTAATCTAAGAACAGAAAACTGAGACTACAGTTTGCACGGGCTCACCGAAATTTTACAGTAATAGATTGAAAAAACATTGCCTGGTCTAATTAGTCTTAGTTTTGGTTGCGAAATTCAGATGGTAGGGTTTTGGGATCAGCAACATGAAAGTGATCAATGTATAAAAGTGAGCAATTTCTGACCACACTGTACCTATCTTCTTATGATATATTTGACATGGTTGTTGGTGCCAGAAGTGCTGGTCTGAGATATTTTTGTATTTATACCTATTTGCTTTTGTGGGCTGAAATGTGATTTTCAATATAACTTTTCCTCCATTTAAGGGACAACAATGATAAATATATCTTCCACCTGCAGAAGGGAAAGAAGCAAGACAATGAGCGAAAAAGGAGCCCTAAGGTAGAACTAAAGCTTTTAAAGATGATTCACTGATATGTAAACATTTGCTTTGATTCATCACTTTTTGTAAAAATTTCATTACAAAGTACTTTATGTTAGTGATATCTTAGGGTTCAGCCACCTCAATAGTGCTCTGTCAAAACATATAAAAATGGGCAAAAGGCTAAATTATTTAGGGAGTTATTATTTAAATTATTTTATTACTATGGGAGGGGTATTTTTTAGGGATGCACCAAATATGGTGGAAAAAAGTGGAAACAGAAATATTTTTATGTAAGAAACATCATTTATGTATTTAATGATGCTGTTAAATTTTTCTAGTTTTTTCACATTAATGCACTGTAGTGTGTTAATCAGCTTTTGTTTATTTTTAAGCATATGAGGTAATTTGTCCATGTTTAGCAAAAAAGCATTGTCAAAATAATGTGTAATCCAGAAATCTCATGAAATTGGTATAGGTCATTATAACAAAATTTCTTTACTATAATTTTATATAGAATATTTTTGATCCTGTGTAAAAGTGGCAGTGGAATGTTATATAATGTTTGTGTGATTCTGTGCAGTGAAACTGACATAGTGGTGGTGTATTAGTGTGTGTTGTGCTGGTATGAGTGGATCAGACACAGCAGTGCTGCTGGACAGAGAGGGGGGGGGGGGGGGGGGGGGGGGGGGGGGGGGGGGGGGGGGGGGGGGGGGGGGGGGGGGGGGGGGGGGGGGGGGGGGGGGGGGGGGGGGGGGGGGGGGGTTTTTTTTTTTTTTCTTTTCTGAGTATTGTTTTTCAAATGTATTCCCTACTCTCTCCCACAGGAAAAAAATACTCCATTTCCATCAGCAAAGAAAAGTAGAAAGAGATGTGTGGGTAAGTGCTTAGGCTAAGTAAATTTCTGATTATTCCGATAAAACCAATCAAATATTTTGATCTACTGTTTTTTTTTTTTCTCAACCACAAGTTTCACTTAATGTTTATGTTTATACAGCTGAAGATGACAATTTTGTTGTGTGGAACATGCTGTCTGACAAGAATGGCCCTTCTGCAAATGTTGATGACGACAACGACGAGGAACAGGATGATTATTTCATGGATGAATAATGAGAAGTTCCCCCAAGTTTATTTAACTACTTATGCATTGCTATAGTTCGTTCTGCAATGTGTTGCTTTCTGTTATTTCTGTGTAGTTCGTTTGACCCAGGTTCAAATCAAAGTAAAGAAGATTTTAAATGGTTTTAATTCTTTTTTTTTTTTTTTTTTTTTTAACTTTTCACATTGGTTAATAAAATCCACAAATTAATGTGATCATCTAAAATGTTCTATGTATGTATTTGTATGCATAGAATGCTACAAATACTAAATATTTGGATATTTTAAATGAATAAATTCAGATGGAAGTTTGTAAATGTGTACAGACATGTTATTTTGCATCTGGACAGTAATTTTTTCCTTTTCTCACAATTCTAGGCTTAATTTATTGCTTTGGATTATAAATGACCAGTTAAAAGTTTGGACGCGCCTACAGATGTTATTTTTGCATTTGGACAGTAAATTTTTTTTCCAGCTATGTTTTAAGTTTCTAGTGTGACTGATCAAAAAAACCTAACTTTATGGTTTGAAAATAAAAATACAGCCATCGGCCATAAGTGACGATTTGAATAATGATCAGTTTTGATTATATTACATTATAGCTGTTTTTTCCTTAACTTGAGACTGGTATTCTTTCATTTGTAAGTTGCTTTGGATAAAAGTGTGCTAAATGTAAATGATGATGATGAAAAATGGCTCAACAGTGCTACATCCACTCACAGCATAGGTGCACTGGACTGGAGAATCTTCCGTTTCCATTTCTTTACTCTGCACATCATACAGTATTACACACTGAGTTTTACTGGTGCTGAACTGCCGGGCCTGTAACTCTATTGGTGGAGATACTTTAACTACTAAGCGACCTGGTCCATGCACTGCTTACAGCACTGTTTCCTGGAGGGCCTGTGATTCTAGCAGTTGCTAAAAGCAGGTTGGATCTGGTCCATCCCACCAGCGATACAACAGCACATCTTGCTCTTTCAAGCTTGTCACCATCTTTTTCTTGCAGTTTCAGACTTGGCGCAATACCGACCAGAGCCTAAAGTTCATGATTTCTGTCTCCACTACGAATAATACATTCCGCATGCCCATCCAGGGGAGAACGTTTTAGGCGCCGGGCAGATAGACCCAGGACAGGGTGCAAATCTATCGCTGGGCACACACTCACTCACACAGACACACTTTATATGGGGCAATTTGGAGAACTCAATTGACTTGATCCATGTTTTTGGACTGTTGGAGGAAACCGGAGAACCCGGAGATAACCCACACGGACATGGGGAGAACATGGAAACTCCAACCAGATGGGGATTCGAACCGGGAATCCCTAGCGCTGAGAGGCGAACGTGCTAACCACTAAGCCACCGTGCTGCCCGCTTACTGTATCCATTAAGAATAATACTCCCCTTTGCAGTAATACCGATGCACAAAGAGATATAATGGTTCATAAAGCCAAATGAAATTGATGCTCTGCTCATGAGTTTATTTGTTACAATATTTTTTAAATATATATTTTTTATATATAGTGCTTTATATATATTTAAAAAATACAGTGTTTCGAGGTTGCACCCCCAAAGAGTAAACCGTGACAAACAGTGGCAAAAAGTTTCAAAAGGAGAAACATTAAGAGGACCAAGGTTAACGGACTCGTCCTGCTTAAACTGCCAAGCAACATAAGACAGGACACACGTACTGATGTACAATGATCAGGTGTCCATTTTTTCTGTTTCTCCAGGCCATGCCCCTTGAATTGCATTGCCTTACACACGTAGTGGCTGCTTTCTGTTTCACAAGGTCGTGTGCTTTGAATTATTGAAGTTTCAATACTATTATATGTAGTACTTTTTAAAACAGTACATTGTCACAAAGCAGCTTTACAGTATCCCGAGCTTCAACCCGCAAAGAGCATGAAAGAACCGTAAGGAGGACCAAGACTCCGTGGGGGATTCATCTTCCTTGAGGTGCATTAAAAGTAAAAGACACCCAACTACAGATTATGTAGTGATAAGGTGTCGATATTTTAACAATTGTAAAAACTATATCAGTTCTGCATTTTCAGTTCCAGTTATGCATTTTCTATATTCAGATTTTTTATACTGGTCCTTTAATATCGTCTTAGTTTTTTTTAATTTAATTTATTTATGTACTTTAACCAAATTTGCCAGAGCTGGCTGAGAACAATCAGCATCTTTTGGACACTTTATGGTGTTATATTTCACCAACGGTTCAATATTATTTTCTCATGGTTTAATTTGATTGCTCACTTGTCTCAATTAAGTTACATACAGATTTTTTGTAAACTGGCATGTTTTTGTAACCTTGTGATTCACCCCCCCCCCATGACCCTAATAGAGGATTACGTAATATGATGAATGAATGAATGATAATTAACCTTTAAAAGGCTCATGCTCCACAAGTTCAGCTATTAAATAAATTTATTAAAAACAATTTTGTCCAATCGTTGATATTTTTGTTTTTTTTTGTTAGCTACCGAAGAAATAAAAATAATTATTATGTAGGGCATGGGGAACCCCCCCCCCCCCCCAGTAGAGGATGAAGTGGAAGATAATGGATCGATAATTACAATGTAATGTTATTTGTTATGTTTATACATTTTAAATGATGTAAATTATATGTGATATTTTGCCATATACTTTGAAAGACCATAATTTTTAATGTAAAATATATATAATTTCCATGTTTCCATGTTTCATACTCACATTCCGAAAGTTGTCCATCTTTTGATGTGCTTTTTATCTGACTCGGTAGGTGTTACAAAAACAATTATCCATCCATTATCGTCCGCTTTATCCTCTACTAGGGTCATGGGGGGGGGGGGTTCTCCATGCCCATCCAGGGGAGAAATATTCGGGCGCTTGGCAGATACACCCAAGACAGGGTACCAATCAATCGCTGGGCACACACTCACAAACACACTATATGGGGCAATTTGGTGAATTCAATTAACCTTGATCCATGTTTTTGGACTGTGGGAGGAAACTGGAGAACCTGGGGGAAACCAACGTGGACACGGGGAGAACATGGAAACTCCATCTAGATTGGGATTCATTCATTATCTCCTGCTTTATCCTCTATTAGGGTCGCGGTGGGGTTCCCCATGCCCATCCAGGAGAGAACGTTTCGGGCGCTGGGCAGATAGATCCAGGACAGGGCGCCAATCCATCGCTGGGCACACACTCACTCACTTACACAGACACACTCTATATGGAGCAAATTTGGAGAATTCAATTGACTTGGTCCATGTTTTTGGACTGCGGTAGGAAACCGGAAAACCCGGAAAAAACCCACGCGGACACGGGGAGAACATGGAAACTCCACCCAGATGGGGATTTGAACCGGGATTTCCTAGTACTGAGAGGTGAACGTGCTAACCACTAAGCCACCGTGCCGCCCCAATTGGGATTCAAAGTTACAAAAACATCTATCCATCCATTATCTTCCATTTTATCCTCTACTAGGGTCGCGGGGGGGGGGGGGTTACCCATTACCCATGCCCATCCAAGGGAGAACGTTTCGGGCAGATACACCCAGGGCAGGGCGCCAATCTATTGCTGGGTACACTCTCACACACTTTATAAGGCAATTTGGAGAATTCGTTTGACCTTGATCCATGTTTTTCGACTGTGGGAGGAAACCGTAGAACCCGGAAGAAACCCACGCGGACACGGGGAGAACATGGAAACTCCACCCTGATTGGGATTCGAACCGGGAATTGTTTTCTATATGTAGCAACTCATTTGTCTCGTTCGATTGGCTAAGCGGCTTTTTGGCGCCCCCTGTAGTTCGTTTTGCGCGGTACAATTTTTAGCCTCGTGATAAAAATTCTGTAGTTCAGTGCTGGTACAGCTTTACCTCATTGCTCACTTTGACCTTTATCATTGCGTCGAAACGCGAGGGGATGAAGAATCATCGAATGGCCGGCTCCTAGTCGCTGTTTAGAGGTTTCGGTCGAAACGGTTCGCTGCTTTGCTGAGCACCGGTGAGTTTATTTGCGGTTCGAGCAGACCCGGCAGGTTTCCTGTGCGAGGCGCTGAGGGAAGCGCTCACGGCCTCGCGGTGCTTTTCTACTGCTTCAGCCCGGATCAGCCGATAAACACAAGGCCGGTTTCTCCATCGCTCTCGTCGTCTGCACAGTTGTATCCCTTTAATATCATAACTATCCAGACTAGTAATACTACAACCTAAGCTCGGCAACGCAGTTTAAACAGCGACTTGCCTAACTAGGTTTATGTTTTTGTTGTTGGAAGCTTAACATAATCCTGCCCTCTAACGCCGGGTAGCTAAACGGCTTGTTATTTTAGTACAACGCTCGGGAAAGTGTATGTATGGAAATTTAATTGCCACTTTTATTCTCAGTAATGGTTGTAGTTCAAATAATATGTTTTAAAAAGGTTTGCTGTGTTGGGGAACGATGAGGGAGCGTTTATATGCAAGTGTATTTGTTTAGCTCGTTTGCTAGCACTATTACCGGCTCAGGCTGGTCTGGCGTTGGGAAACATTAAGTGTTCAAAGATGGATCTAAGAAATACACACGTTCTTTCCTCGCCCAGGCAACATGACAGACTTTTACACGATTTGGAAATGATCATTGCTAATTTTAACCGAGTCGGCAAAATGTCGATCACCATTGCAGTCTCAAGTGACAACCGGTGTGTTGGTGTGAGCTGCTGGTCAGTTTTGATGGCGTTTGTAAGCTAAAATTTCACAGAACTAGCAGGGGGGTTCAAGCTGATCATCGGCGTATGGTCAACAATATATTCTACTATCCATTCATTATCTTCAATTTTATCCTCTATTAGGGTCGCGGGGGGTTCCCCATGCCCATCCAGGGGAGAACGTTTTGGGCGCTGGACAGATACACCCAGGACAGGGCGCAAATCTATCGCTGGGCACACACTCACTCACTCAGTCTTTCTCTCTCTCTCGCTCTCTCTCTCACACACACAAACACACTCTACATGGGGCAATTTTGGAGAATACAATTGACATTGAACCATGTATTTGGACTGTGGGAGGAAACCCACGGGGTGAACATGGAAACTTCACCCAGATTGGGATTCGAACTGGGAATCCCTAGCACTGAGGCGAATGTGTCCAAAATATAGTTTTTGTTGCAGCATGTAACTGTACCCAGTTAACAGGTTAAGCTTAGATCAGTGAATTTGTTTTTGGTAAACAATTATATGTTTCATGTTTAACTCTTAAACTGTAGTCAGCCAGGCTCTTGACCAACATGTATATAGATATGAGCATGATGACATCGTTTGCAACAAACAGAAGTTATTGCACTGATTTGTCACATCAGTGTGAAACTGCATCAGAATCCTGTTTGAGTCCATGTGAGTAAGCTACATGCTGCCACAAATCACTTTTAGAAATATTACATTTAGCTTTGGAAAAAACAAACAACCAATGAAGCATATCCTTTTATGAAGTAAAATCTTTGTAGTTGATGAAATATATACTGGTGGCCATAGTTTTGTCAGGTTGTCATAGTTACGCAAATAATTAAATATAATTTAAAAGGTTCTTTAAGGGTTCTATAAAAATGTTCCATAGAACATTCGGGTTGATTCAACGTTTTGGGGTCCCCCATTTTATTCGAATTCGTGGAGATCAATAAAAAAAGAGGCAGTACAAAATTAATAGACAAGATCTTCACCCGAGCTGAGTCGTGAGTTGCATCTTTGCTGTAAACACTTCTCAGCATAGCTCAGTTTAGTGGAAGATCATGGGCCGCTAGTGTTCAAATCAACTGTGTGGAAGGATTTTGGGTCTGTGTGGAAGGGTTTTTGTGATTTACAGCAGCACTGGGGCAGTGCGGTTGGTAGATCGAACATGGACGGTTTGTCGGCGTTGTCTAGTTTGTGAGGTATGTTTTTGGAAACTTTTAGAATGTGCATAGTGGGCAGAATCATCTACATCGATAACCAGAGCTCATAATCTTTACTACTTAATAGACTAACTTGACTAAACCTCCAATTTTTATGAGTTAATGTGTGTGTACTGAATCTTCCTTTCTGAGATGTGAGACAAAACAAATCCATTACTATAGCAATGAGCATGGACAATAATATAATGGCGTTTATGTTCCAGAGACCCACTTCATAAACCATACCCACACTTGTATAAAAACTTCCTATGCCATTAGACACTTTTAAACCTACAGAAATTCAGTAACATGTATAGCGCAAAATGCCGCAATTGTAACACTTGCGAAGTCTGGCTTATTTTACCTCCAGCCAGTGAGCAAATGAGAACTTTGCAAAAAGACTCAACTTCGTTTAGTGTATTTCCCACACTTTATTTACAACATGCCAAACAAAAGCTTGGTCTCACAAAAGGTTGGTCTGTTTGAACTGGAGTTAACTTAGTGTTCAAACTCTACCAAAGCATTACTGCAAATCAAAGTTATAATTAAGTAATGAGTTTTGTCCAGTGGTCTCGTCATGTACTGCACTAAAAGAAGCAAGTCACTGCTCCGCATAAGAAAACTTCATTCACAGGAGTCTTAAAGAGAGAGTACATTATTTACTGGCATTTACACAAATGAAAACTCTAATACAGAATTTACTACATAGAAAAAACCAAACCTGCAATACAGTGAAGCAGTTAGAAATGATCTGCGACATGCTCCATATGCTGTGGGTGAGGACTCTGGGCTGAAGCATTTAATAAAAGTGATGGATAATTTAAAAAATATCTGGCACTCCAGTAACCCCTTCCCCCGTGCTGTACTGAACCGTGAGGTCTATACCATGGCGTGAACTAAAGTGTGACTTCTGTGTACTATTACACCCCTAATATGATCGTAAGTAACATACTACAAGGAAACGTCTGAGTTCATCAATTCCTTGACCTAACATGTACCAAAGTAAATGATGCTACATAACCTATTAAACAATGTTTTTTTTTTAGAAAGGAAAGGACTAGGTGAACACCAATTACGCAATTCTAAATGTATTAAAATGTGACGAATGTGGTTTTTACATAAATTGATTGTCTACAAAATGCTTCTATTTGGCAATACAGTAGGGTATGAGCACACATTGTTGCATTTACCATGATATTTATCAAGTGTACCATTTAGATTCCCTTACCATGCACCGTGTAAAATCATTTAAAAACAACTATATTAAAGCAGTAGGTTTACAAATATGGTTTAATTGCACATAAGCCATAAAACATGAGGTTGTCTATTTACCCTCAAAAATATTGTGGAAGGGGGGGGGGGGGGGGGGGGGGGGGGGGGGGGGGGGGGGGGGGGGGGGGGGGGGGGGGGGGGGGGGGGGGGGGGGGGGGGGGGGGGGGGGGGGGGGGGGGTATGATTTTTTTTTTTTTTTTTTTTTTTTTTTTTTAGTAAGTGAACGTATCTGCAGCAACAGCTGCAGGTGACAATAGACTGTGTATAAAATTTTCTCACTGCAGAAAAACCATCACTAACATAAAGGTCCCACAAATTTTAATTTTCAAAAAAGCTAATCCAACCAAAGAATAGATATAAAGTTAAAATAATAACTGAGGTTAAAAAGTTGAATGAATGATGATGACCAAGTGTTGAATGATTTCAGTAAATGTTTTACGTTTTTGTACAATGGTCTCTTGCAGTCATAAAGTCTTCTGCTGCAATCTCTATTGGTCATTGTACCCAAACAAATAGATTGACGGGGTATTGATCAAATATAATGATTTGTAGTTTGTTCTCTATTCAGTCATGATTTATTGAAATTAATTTCCATTTGTTATTTTGTTTCCAATTGCTAATGAAGAAGAACGGCTTTAAAATGTGAATATCTTCTGAATGTGGAAAGTCAAACTTTAGTGACCTACAAATGTGCAAACATACAAGTACTTACTCATATTACTTGATACCTAGAAGTAGCACTCAGTGTCTAAAAGTTTGGTGACCCCTGTAATAGTTGATATCATAACATTTTATCAACTTGACCAAGTAAGAGGCAATTTATTCTGTTTTGCTTAATCCTATATTAGATTTGCATGGAGGTATCCCATGCTCATCTAGGGGAAAACGTTTCAGGTACTGGGCATAAACACCTAGCCCAGGGTGCCATTCTATCGCTGAGCACACTTGCGCACATGCACTATATGGGGTGATTTAGAGCATTCAGTTTACCTTGTACCCATGTTTTTTTGGAGAAAACTGGAGATCCCAGAGAAAACCCACGTCGACACAGGGCACGTTGACAATCTTCACCCAGATTGGGATTTGAACCTGGATTCCCAGTGCTAATAGCCACTTATTTTAGAAACCTAAAAATTTTTTAGATCATTTTGGGCGTTGCTCTGCCCTGGGTCTTTCAGGGGCAAGAGGTTATCTCTTTCAGTTTGCATCTGAGGTGCATCTTATATTTTCAAACCTTCTTATTTGATTACAATTATTATTTATTTAATCTGATTACAGCTTTGTTATCACAATCGAAAGAAAAATGACAAATGTATAAGTACAACTATATACAGATAACTGTAACATTGATAACTGCGCTAACCAATGACTACTCACTCCAGTGAGTCACTCATGTTGAGGAAAAGAGTTTCTTTAAACGGATGCATTTTAGAATCAAAAGAAAATTTAAATAAATATTAAAAATAAAAGCAAAATCGTTGCGTCGACTTAAAATATTGTCTGTCGACCGATCACAGACCTACACATAGCATATTCTTATTTTTATTTAGTTGTCCATCCGAGTTTTAGCAATAATATTTTAAACAGCAAACTAAAAAATACTTTTGTTTTTGTTGGATCCTCCTTTATACAAAACATTATTCGCTACACAAACATTTTAAAGCCCAGAGGTTTATTAATTTGGATGCATTAAAAGTAACTTGCATGGGATCACCTTTTACCCAGATATTGTTTATAGCAGTTTTTAAAAACATAATTTTAGCTAGATTGCTGAGACCAAAGATTAGCATTAGGTGGCATTTAATTGCAATATATGTATCAGTTGCCGGCCCCCAAGGCCCTAAAATATCTGAATCACAGACTAATGTTAATTATATTTTGTCCATGACTACTTAAATAATGTCCGCTTTCCTTCATAGCATTTTCCCTGTTGCGTAACTTCCAGACGTGTATGTTCTTACAAAAGCATTTAATCAATTACACTGCATAATTGGTTGCTAGGATTAAATCATTTGCTCATGGCCTTTAGAATGAACTTTGCTGTTCGGTTAGCAATAAATAAGTCTAGATCAACTTTTTGCTTTAACCAATCAGATTTTGAGTTGGCAACACCAAGGCATTCTAGTGAGCTTATGTAACTTTAATAATAATAAGAGTAATATTGATGCTTAGACATTTTAAAGGAGAAAAGGAGGATGGATTTAATCATGATTTTTGTTGTTTTCGTTAATAATATTTTAATTTGATGAGGTTATTGTTAAAGGGGTAAAGTGCTGTTCACTTGCTTTCCTGTAGATCGTGGTCTATTTCTCTGCGCACGGCATGTGATGATGCAGCTAATGAATGGCGCACACTTCCAGAGGCCAGTGCGTTAATTATCACTAATTAAACTCCATTGGCAATGGCTCTACTTTCTCCCCCCAGTGCCACTGCACTCCTGCCACAACGAGTTATCTATCTGCGATGCAATAGCTCTTTATACTGATTTCAGCATAAGATGTTTTTATAGCCATGAAGTATATAGTTGGATTATTTCAGACAAAGCATTACAAAGCTATTTAGGCAGAATAAATGAATTAAAATGCATTTTATTTATTTATACATTTTAAAATAACACTGTAATTAAATTTTTATTGTTTGTAGTTGTTTTGAGGAACTTTTTGCAGCAATTCTTCCATGCTGTTATCTTATGCCATTTATCTTAGATATGCCAATCACAATTATGATTAACAAATACCATTAATCCAGCTTCATGCCACTCACTATATTTTTTCTAGATTAAAATATTTAACTGGTATGAAGTTCAGTTTTGGTTTTGTTGTCTATTTAATAATGAATAGACTTGACTGGCACAGTAAGCATTAGGCTTGTTACGTTCATATTACCATATTTTACCAGATATTTTAATCTATTACTCTCTTACTTTACTTACTATGTTTATGGAGTAACTGCTCTATTCACAGTGTGTTGATCACAACTGCTATAGTGTGATAAACATTGTGTGAATAGTGTTTCTGTGTTCTGTATAAAAGGCAAATGATTTTCTTGTTTATTAATTTGAAACTTGATTAAAAAAAGATAACTTTATTGATTCCCGGATAGGGAAATTAAGGAACAAGTAGCAAAGAAATAGAAATACAGAAGAGGGATGCAGTACAAGTATATACAGTATATATTATAATATACAATTTTGTTGCACCAAAATAGTTATTGCACATAATCCGGTTTGTTATTGTTGTGTTGTCATCCCATCTGTTGTCGTTCTGTTACTCCTCTTCCCCCCATAGAAATAAGTTGTACAGTTTGATGGCATTAGGCACTCACTCACACAAATATACTCTATATTGGGCAATTTGGAGAACTCAATTGACCTTGATCTATGTTTTTGAACTAAGGAAAGGAGGGAGGGAGGAAACCCACATGGACACGGGGAGAACATGGAAACTCCACCCAGACTGGCATTTGAACCGGGAATTCCTAGTGCCGAGAGACATAACATGTTCTTAATAAAATAAAAAAAACATTTAAACTGGGACATTACTGGGAAAATACTAATTTGCCACTGTAGGGAGCAATGCTTGCATTCTCAGCGTTTCACATTCTTTACATACTCTCCTACTTTTTTGTTTGACTTTAAACTATACCAATGAACTGTATTTATCCACATGTAAAGAAAACATTAACCTTTTTTTAAATGTAAGTTTTTGTTTCATGCTTTCAGAGTGAAGACTTCATGAGCCAGCAAGAGATCCAGTGACTACCCTTTAGTCTTTTTCTCTTTTTCTGGCTGGAGAAGACCGTTGCTGGGCGTCATGGCTGACGTAGATCCAGACACATTGTTGGAATGGCTGCAGATGGGGCAGGGTGATGAGCGGGACATGCAGCTCATCGCTCTGGAGCAGCTCTGCATGTTGCTGCTGATGTCGGACAACGTGGACCGCTGCTTTGAAACGTCAGTCTAATTTGTAATGATGTCTGGTGTATAATTGTGAGAATTTAATTATGTTTAATTATAAAAAGGTTAAGGTCCTTCAATCTGATTGGCTAAACCGTTTGTCCAGCCATGAAATTATTGATGATAGTACTGTTCGCTTGATTTGTTTCAATGTGTGATATACAATACATTTTCCTGATGTTTTTTTAAAACTGCGCTCTATAATCCAGTCCTTAAATCTGATTGGCTTAGGTGCCTATCCATAATGCACACCTCTAACCGCTTCACATTCATATCGGTGCATGAGGTACAATACTTTTATTTTTCCAATGTTTTTTGTGAATTGTATTTAGCATTGCTCATTACAGAATCCTGTTACTCAGCAATTAGCGCTCATTTTTGAAACCGGACTAGGAAGAGCAGTTTAGTAATGATTTTTCTTTTAGTAAACCCATTTATGAATTGAATCTTGTTTTTTAAAATTTTTTTATTTTGTTATTAAAACTTTTATAAAAGCAATAAGGCACAAGAGGGCATGCACTATTTTGATTAAAGCGCCTTGCATTGTGCCTAACGATTTATCCACAATAAGGCCCACCCTCTCATGACTTGCTTTATTAGTGTCAGTTTTAATTCCTTACTTCCGTCCTCTTTGGTGTCTGGAATTTTTTTTAGGCTTTCTTATCTTACCATTTAATTATGCAACTTATAATCAATTGTGTCACGTTAAAAATGGACTCATTCATTTCTTCTTTATTTGTTTTCTACATTTTCCACACAGATGTCCTCCACGGACGTTTCTTCCAGCTTTGTGTAAGATCTTCCTGGATGAAAGTGCCCCAGACAATGTTTTGGAGGTGACAGCAAGAGCCATCACGTATTACTTGGATGTGTCAGCCGAATGCACCCGCAGGATAGTTGGAGTAGATGGCGCCATTAAGGCTCTCTGCAACAGACTGGTGGTGGTAGAGCTTAACAACAGAACCAGCAGAGATCTGGCTGAACAGTGTGTGAAGGTATTTTCCATGCTCTCTACTCAAGTTAAATTGATTTTGTTTCTCTAAACTCTTCCTGGTGTAATTTAGTCCATGTCCGTTATTTCTTTTTTTGTTTATTTGATGTAATTAAAGTTGGTTGGCTCCACAGGTGCTGGAACTGATCTGCACACGAGAGTCAGGTGCCGTGTTTGAGGCCGGGGGACTGAACTGTGTTCTAAGTTTCATCAGGGACAGTGGTCACCTTGTGCATAAGGATACGCTGCACTCAGCCATGGCTGTGGTGTCAAGACTGTGCAGTAAAATGGAGCCACAGGATTCCTCCTTGGAGACATGTGTGGAGTCTTTGTCTAGTCTGCTAAAGCATGAAGACCATCAGGTAACACGTGCCACTACATGCATGTTCGGTTAAATAAAGTTCATTTTCTTGAATAGAATTTTAGAAATGTCTAACTGTTAGTATAGGTCATCTTAGCCAGGGGTTCTGAACAGGTCTCAGCAAGGTACCCACATTTTCTCATGATCATTAAATCGCAATTAGGAACCCACCCAAAACCCACTTTGAGGGTTGCAACCTGTTTGCGAAATGCTTGCGCAATGTCCTTAAAATCTGTTATAGTCATATAGAAGAGGGTGTTTTATGTTTTGCTAACTTTATTTGACATGTAAGCTATAATTGCTAATGAATGCTGAGCTCTGCATTGTCACTTTGGTATTTCAGGTTTCTGACGGAGCCTTACGCTGCTTTGCATCACTAGCTGATCGGTTTACACGGCGTGGGGTGGATCCTGCTCCACTTGCTAAGCATGGTCTGAGCGCCGAACTACTTTTGCGTATGGCTGCTGCAGGAGGTCCGACTGCCGGTCCCTCCTCATGTAAACCTAGCCGTGCATCAAGCGGTGCTGCACCATCTGCCCCGGACTCCAAACTCAGCAACCAGGTGTCCACCATCGTCAGCCTGCTGTCCACACTGTGCAGGGGCTCACCTCTGGTCACACATGTAAGTGCTGTCAGTAATTAAATTGTCTCTTCATTCACAGAAAATAATTTCCATATTAAATCAATCAATGAGAGAAAGTAAAATTTGATGCTGTTTAAAGTTGTAGTGAGAACATATTATGTGAACCTTTTCTCAGGACCTCCTGCGCTCAGAGCTGCCTGACTCGATGGAAAGTGCTCTGCAAGGCGATGAGCGTTGTGTGCTAGATACAATGCGTTTGGTAGATCTACTCTTGGTTTTGCTGTTTGAGGGCCGGAAGGCACTTCCCAAATCAACTGCAGGATCAGGAGGGCGCATCCCAGGCCTTAGGCGCCTCGACAGCTCCGGAGAGCGTTCACACCGCCAGCTCATCGATTGCATCCGCAGCAAAGATACAGATGCCCTCATTGATGCCATTGACACCGGCGGTAAATTTTTAAACCCACTTTCAACATTTGGGACTTTGTTGCATATCATTTGTATGTGGTGTTTTATTGTTTTATAACATTAAAACCCGTTTTATTTATTTATTTATTTATTTATTATAGCTTTCGAAGTAAATTTTATGGACGATGTCGGGCAGACGCTTTTGAATTGGGCCTCAGCTTTTGGTACACAGGAAATGGTAAGAATTTTGCCTATGCCATGTACATAAATTATGTAAGAAGTTGTATATTTTGACTTTATCACTGCTCTTTATGCCTGACGTCATACATTAGATTTTTGTTCTGTTGATACGAGATTCATTTCCGGTTTTAGTATTAACAATAGACCTATGTAAAATTATTAATAATAATCATGCTAAATAATACAATAAAATTTTTTTAAAACAGCATAGAATATAATTAAATACATAAAAGTTGTCATTTTAATGCTTTTTGGTAGCATTTAGTTTTTTCCTTTTAAATTACATGTGAAGTGAGCTTGATGGGTGGAAAACATAACACAATTTGGTACTACTACCTAAACATTTCACATAATGCAGAGTCACTCATTAAATTATTTTGAACATTACTGATTATGATGTTTTTGGACTGTGGGAGGAAACTGGAGAAGCCGGAGGAAACCCACGCGGACACAGGGAGAACTCCAGGGGGATTTTCAGGGGGGCAGTCCTGAATTAAGCATGCAATTTCTCTTAGTTCATTTTTATTTACTACGTAACACAGATGGATTTGTTTCTTTAGTTCATTATAATCTGAGTAAAATTTTGCTATTTAACCATTTATAATGTTTATATGTTCCGATCAGCTGAAATTGTGAATTAATGACAATGAAGATGCCAAAACAGACGTTACATGTTAATAAGGTTACAGATTATTGTGAATTAATTTAATTAAAAGTATAATTTTTTTGTTTTTTTTATATAAGTATTTTATCGCATGGTTTCTTGGACTCTAGCAATTCATATAATGCACAGAATATTATTTCAGGAACAAACAAAAATCAATAAATTTTTTTTATTTTATTTGGTTATTTTTTTATAAATGGTCAAAATTCCTCCCTATGGAAAGCATCCTACTTGATCAATGAAATCGTTAACTCTGTGCCTTAGGTGGAGTTCTTATGTGATCGTGGTGCTGATGTTAATAGAGGACAAAGATCATCCTCTCTACATTATGCTGCCTGTTTTGGACGGCCACAAGTAGCCAAGGTAACGTAAATGTATCAGAAAAATAAAATGTAAAATTCCTTTTTTAAGGCCCGTTTATTTAAAATCTCTATTTTCCTTTTCCTTTTTATTCTCCTGTAGACTTTGTTGCGTCATGGAGCTAACCCTGATCTAAGGGATGAGGATGGCAAAACTCCGTTGGACAAAGCCAGAGAGAGGGGGCATAGTGAGGTCGTTGCGATCCTTCAGTCTCCTGGTGAGTTTGAGCATGTACATTTTCGTACAGTGTAGCCCTGGAATTATTCCACCCGTTTCAGGTGACCGATTCAAATTTGTGCTTAATTTATCGGTTGTGCTGCAGGAGACTGGATGTGTCCTGTAAACAAGGGGGAAGACAAGAAAAAGAAAGATGTGAACAAGGAGGAAGAGGAGGGCAGCGAACCAAAAGGAGATCCTGAGATGGCACCGATCTATTTGAAGAGGCTTCTTCCAGTATTTGCACAAACATTTCAGCATACCATGCTGCCTTCGATAAGGTTCGTTCTGTTGATTACAATGTGCAAATGCTCACAATGTAGTTTGTAGCTGATAAATAGTCCAGAACGGTATCATAGTTAACTTTGTTTTTATTAGAAAGATGATGATCTGAGATGTGTAATGTTTTAGGGCTCTTTAAGAAGAAGAAGGTTCATTTGGAGGTTTTTCGTTTTTGTTCTGAATTCAGTACTTCTCTAAAAACACGAACACAGCAGAGGTTCACACTGTTTTTTTTTCCCCTCCACTTTTATTAAATGCTTGAAACCAAGATCCACCACCACTGCATGTTAATCAGAATCAAAATAGTTTATTAATCCCAGGGGGAATTTGGAACCTGGATATTAATTGGACTGGCGGTCCTGCAGGACCCCCTTAATTGACTTACATTTTTTTGTGTTTTTCCATTTGTTAAATATAGTCACCCGATCTCGACACTGTCTGTACATGGCTGTCCTACACTGTTGTTGCTGCCTGGCCACTCAAGGAGGATGAGCATAGGATTAGGCACAAAAAAATTATTTTGTGGAATTAGTGTTTAAGAAGTGAAGTTTAATCGTTGGGTTGCAAGTTTTTATTAGCATTGGTTAATAAGTGGTTTTCAGTACATGTGGATAATTCCGCCGAGAATGTGTTGGCACGTTCAAAATATTTCCCAAATAATACCTCACAGCTGGTGCACAACACCAACAAACTGGCTGTGTTTGATCCACCCGCATGTCAATTTAAATGACGCAGTGTATGTAATTTCCATGTACTATTTCCACTCGCAGTCCATGCTCCTGCTCTATTTAGCATGGCTTGCTTAGAGGTATAAACAGCAAAGTTGCTTCTCAGCTCGGGATCCAACTTGCCCCTTAGTTCTAGTTTCGCCTTGTGTCTTTTGGTCCTCGCGAGTTCCTTAACACTGTATTTTCTGTGGGATGGTTTGTGACGAAACCCTTGATGACATGTAACATGGACAATTTAACAAACTTAATAAGGTTAAGTTAAACAAAAAGTATAGATACTGTCATATGCAAAAGTTTGGGCACCCCTATTATTCCTAATCATTTTTAGTTCTAAATATTTGGGTGTTTGCAACAGCCATTTCAGTTTGATATATCTAATAACTGATGGACACAGTAATATTTTAGGATTGAAATAAGGTTTATGGTACTAACAGAAAATGTGCAATATGCATTAAACCAAAATTTGACAGGTGCAAAAGTATGGGTACCCTTATGATTTTATTGATTTGAATACTAGTAACTACTTTTTACTGACTTACTGAAACACAAAATAGTTTTGGTAACCTCATTGAGCTTTGAACTCCATAGCCAGGTGTATCCAATCATGAGTAAAGGTATTTAAGGTGGCTAATTGCAAGTTATTCTCCTATTTGAATCTCTTCTGAAGAGTGGCATCATGGGCTCCTCAAAACAACTCTAAAATGATCTGAAAACAAAGATTGTTCAACATAGTTGTTCAGGGGAAGGATACAAAAAGTCGTCTCAGAGATTTAACCTGTCAGTTTCCACTGTGAGGAACATAGTACGGAAATGGAAGACCACAGGGACAGTTCTTGTTAAGCCCAGAAGTGGCAGGCCAAGAAAAATATCAGAAAGGCAGAGGAGAAGAATGGTGAGAACAGTCAAGGACAATCCACAGACCACCTCCAAAGAGCTGCAGCATCATCTTGCTGCAGATGGTGTCACTGTGCATCGGTCAACAATACAGCGCACTTTGCACAAGGAGAAGCTGTATGGGAGAGTGATGCGAAAGAAGCCGTTTCTGCAAGCATGCCACAAACAGAGTCCCCTGAGTTATACACAAGCACATTTAGACAAGCCAACTTCATTTTGGAAGAAGGTCCTGTGAACTGATGAAACAAAGATTGAGTTGTTTGGTCATACAAAAATGCGTTATGCATGGCGTCAAAAAAACACAGCATTCCAAGTAAAACACTTGCTACCCACTGTAAAATTTGGTGGCGGTTCCATCATGCTTTGGTGCTGTGTGGCCAATGCCGGCACCGGGAAACTTGTTAAAGTTGAGGGTCGCATGGATGATTAAGATTAATAGGGGTGCCCAAACTTTTGCATATGACTGTACAACAAAAAATGTATAATTTATTATAAATATTTATAGTTTATTTATAATTTATTAAAACCTTTGTAAAAACAGATTGTGTAAGTGTATGTGTATATATATATATATATATATATATATATATATATATATATATATGCTATTATTATTATTATTTTTATTTTTTTGCCTTATCTCTCTTCGATTCAGGAAAGCTAGTTTAGCTCTTATCAGGAAGATGGTGCACTACAGTTCGGAAATGCTGCTTAAGGAAGTTTGTGATTCAGATGCGGGACACAATTTGCCCACCATCCTGGTCGAAATCACTGCAACTGTACTGGATCAGGAGGTTAGTGTTCAGTGTGGCTTCTTGTGTAATTGAGTAGATATGTTCTGTTCTTGGTTGTATGCGTTTTTTTTATTCCTGTGTCCAAGCTTATTTGTTAATGGAGAGTGTTGATTTTGTCTTGTGATTCTGATTCATAATTTTAGGATGATGATGATGGACACTTGTTGGCACTGCAGATTATCAGAGATCTGGTTGATAAGGGAGGCGATGTGTTTCTTGACCAACTGGCGAGATTAGGGGTCATCAATAAAGTTTCTGCTCTGGCAGGACCGACTTCTGATGATGAGAATGAGGAAGAGTCCAAACCAGAGAAGGTAACACAATCATGCTTAACAAATCTGTACTGAGCCTGCTATAATACTGTTTCAGACTGCTTTCATTTCTACATTTGTTATGATTTAGTGCCCTATCCTGTATACCGAAGTAGCCTGTAATTTATTGTAAAGGGTGGGGGGTAAAAGGAATGAGGACCAGAGACAGAATTTTTCACCAGCGATCAGAATTTATTGCTAACAGCAACACATTTACATTAAGCCATACCAGGCTTTCTAGCATACACTTTCTATAAATGTCTCTCTTCCCATGGCATGCGCTGTTCCCGGTTTAAAAGGGCACAAACTTCATTGGGCGGAGCTGCGACAGATGCATAAATTTACCATAATTAAAATCCATTATTGGCTGCTCCAAATTCTCCCCGATGATACGGCGCTCCTGCCACCTTCACATCGTCAACTAAAAGTCAAAAATTAATTACAAATATCATTCATTATATTTCAACAATATTTATTGTTTTAAAAGGTTAAACTATGAAAATTTGCTTAAATTCTACTGTTTATATTAAATGACTGAACCTTTTTTTGTCTTTATGATATGGATTAAAGTTTAACTTTGTTTTTTAGCTCAAATTTTAGTTTTTTTAAATGTATTTTTTTATTAATACAAATGGGATTATACTTTATATAGTTTATTGACTCTTTGGCCTGTAGATTTGAATGTAAATTTGTTTGTGCATTGCACTGTGTGTTACTGTTCATGTGACCATAAGATTTGATTTAAAGTTTTTACTTTTATAATTCTTTAATTAAACTGAAGCTTTACTTAATTATAGGAAGATGAACCACAGGAGGATGCCAGAGAGATCCACCAAGGCAAACCGTACCACTGGCGTGACTGGTCCATTATCAGAGGCAGGGACTGTCTGTACATCTGGAGCGACGCTGCTGCATTAGAGCTTTCCAATGGCAGCAATGGCTGGTTTCGCTTCATCTTGGATGGTAAATTAGCCACCATGTACTCTAGTGGCAGCCCAGAAGGAGGCTCCGACAGTTCAGGTGATTGATTTTAGCTTGATTTGACATGTGTTTTTCTGTTTGTGTGTTTCTGTTTTTCTGTTTCTCAACTGTTGGCTTTTGTTTAGCTCTTAGCCCTCTGCGCTCACAGCAACCTGTGAGCTCATACCCCATGATCCATAATATTGGCCCGCCATTTTAATTTCATATTTACAACAAATATAATTAAGCTTTTACCTTATCTAATAATTGAAATTGCTTGTCTATTCTTGAAATGTCGCCTTTGGAAAATATTCCATAGTCAGTGGTAGTAAAACAAATTAAAAGTGATTGGGAATGACCGCAACCCAGCCACAATATAATAGGCCACAAAAAATAACAGGCACTGGGGTCAGTGAATGCCAGTGAGTCCCAGAGGTTTCCAACTTTCTGCAGAGAAGTTCATGTGGCTTTAAGATCAGCTCAAGAACAATAAATAAAGAGCTTCGTGCAATGGATTTTCCATTGCCAAGTAGCTGCATCCACGCCTTACATCACCAAGTGAAATGCAAATCATTGGATGCAGTGGTAAAGCATGCTGCCACTGGACTCTAAAGCAGTGGAGACACAATTTCTGGTCTGACAATCTGAATTTGGCAGTTGCCAGAGGTTTGGTGGAGATAGGTTGGATTTTTAAAAAAATTATTTTTGGTTGTTTGGCTTGGTTCCATACTTCCAGTAAAAGAAACTCTAAATGATTTTGCATACTAAAAGATTTTGGACAATTTCTTGGTCCTAACTTTGTGTGAACGGTATGGGGATGGCCCCAAAGACATGAATGAGCGAGTTTGGTGTCGAAGAGTAATAAGTTATTTATTTTGCCTACTGTGCTTTACACACCAAGGAATTTGTCCTCCATATTTAACTCAATCGTGCAGTGAAACACACACACACAGATGCATACACATGTGCCCAGAGCAAAGGGGCTGTCTTGCACATGGAGCCCAGGGAGCATATGGGATTAGGTACATTCAGCAATAGTATTTCGTTGGACTAGGAATCAAACCGAGGACCTTCAGGTCACAAGGCTGATTCCTTAACCATAAGCGTACGACTGCCTCAAACTTGACTGGGCTGAACAGATTTCTCATGTTTTTTTCTTTAGGATGAATTGGAGCAGACTACTAACCATTTTAATAACTATAAATAACACTAAGTAAAAAGCTACTTTTTTTTTTAGACTTGCCACAGGTTAAAGACATGAAATGAAATGACCAGCAATATTTATTTTATGCTGTATTTTTTTTTTTTTTTTTTTTTTTTTTTTTTTTTTTTTTTTTTTTTTTTTTTTTTTTTTTTTTTTTTTTTTTTTTTTTTTTTTTTTTTTTGTCCTTGATATTTTAGAAAGTCGTAGTGAATTTTTGGAGAAACTGCAGCGGGCCAGGAGCCAGGTCAAGCCAGTTACCACTAGCCAGCCCATTTTGTCAGCAGTAGGACCCACAAAACTCAGTGTGGGCAACTGGTCCCTTACATGCCTGAAGGAAGGAGAGATTGCCATCCATAACTCTGATGGTCAACAGGCCACTATCCTAAAAGAGGACCTCCCTGGTTTTGTATTTGAGTCCAACCGAGGCACGAAACATTCCTTTACTGCTGAAACTTCCCTTGGTATGTAATATTCTTCTGACAAGAAGACAAGAATACAAGAAGATTCAGGTCAATAATGCTCATGGATGTTTAACCAATGCTTTTTAAACTTAGGGTCGGAGTTTGTAACTGGCTGGACTGGAAAACGTGGACGGAAACTCAAATCTAAACTGGAAAAAACAAAACAAAAGGTAAGTAAGGTTTACCAGTTCACCCATCATAGTATTTCTTATTTTTGGTTTAGTGTATTAGTATGATATTTGTTTTTTTGAAATGCCAAATAAAAATATTAGCATTTCCTTATGTCTAGGTCAAAACCATGGCAAGGGATTTATATGATGATCACTTTAAGGCTGTTGAAAGCATGCCTCGAGGTGTAGTTGTCACCTTGAGGAACATTGCTACTCAACTCGAATCAGCATGGGAGTTGCACACCAACAGACAGGTAAAAACATCCTTTTCTTAATGCAAATTTCATATTAAATCCTAGGTGAACTGTGAATTGGCATTGCGGCTTCTACTTCAATTGTTTACTTTCTGATTCAAAAAGTACATAGTGCTTCTCAGATTCATTAATCATCTACTAGGGTCGTGTAGGGTTCCCTATGTCCATCTGGGGGAAAATGTTTTGGGCACTTGTCAAAAATACCCAAGACAGGGTGCCAATCTATCACTGTGCGCATTCACTCTCACAGACACATACACACACAAATGCACACTATATGGGTCAAATTAGAGCATTCTATATAATTTGAATCCATGTTTTTGGACTGTGGGAGGAAATCAGAAAACCTGGGAGAAACCCACACACTCATTGAAACTCCACTCAGATTGGGATTCAAACCTAGATCCCCCAGCGCTGAGACGCAAACGTGTTAACCACTAAGCCAGCGTGCTGCCTGCTCCTAATAAAATTTTATTATTTAATAATTTATATGAGAAATTAAAAAAAAAATGAAATATCTATCCTGCAATGAAAATGACTACTTTATAAACATGGTGTTAAAAAACCAACGAACTTTATGCAAATTTGATTCTACAACATTAATAACTTTTGAATAACGTCAATGTTTGCGTGTTTAGCCTTCTTTTTTTTTTAATGCATATGCTGTTGAATAGATGCAGCTCCTGATTGTTCTGCTGTAAATAAAGTTTTTCTGTTTTATATTAGTGTATGGAAGGAGAGAACACATGGCGAGACCTGATGAAAACAGCTTTAGAAAATTTGATTGTTGTTCTTAAGGATGAGAACACTATCTCTCCTTATGAGATGTGCAGCAGTGGCCTTGTGCAAGCCCTTTTTATTGTTCTTCATAATGTGAGTCAGTGGGTTACCAGTATTTATTTCATTTCTTCATGGTTTTGTTTGGAAAAGTCCTAGTGATGCTTGTTCTTTTTTAGAGTGTGGAACTTGATGCGAAACCTGATTGTAAGCCATTGATGGAGAGGATAAATGTGTTTAAAACTGCATTTAGTGAAAATGAAGATAATGAAAGGTAGGAAGTATTTATTGTAATCTTATTTGGAGATCAGTGTTAATTTCTAAGTTTTAATGTTTTAAAAAAAATAAATAAATAAATAAAAAAATATATATATATGTATTTTCCTATTTTGCTGTAGCAGACCAGCAGTTGCTTTAATCCGCAAACTAATAGCAGTCCTGGAGTCTATAGAAAGGTTACCTCTACACTTGTATGATGCCCCAGGTTCAACATACAACCTTCAGGTGAATGCGCGTCCTTGTTAATAGACTGATATGCAATATATAATGTTGTTGAGCACTTTTATTAAATGCTTAAAACCAGGATATTCTCCTCTAAAGCATTTGGAGCATATTGCGGATCACTCCTTGCAGCCTCACTGTATTGTGGATTTGTATTTTTTGCTATATTGAAGCTTTTTGTTACTTCATTTTAATAGGTTAAATAGTTTAAAAAGTATTTATTAGCATATGAAGTGTTTTTATGCAAGTGTGGGAAACCTCAAACATATAAATAATACAATAATTATACCGCCGCTACATTGCGGGGTCTCTGTATAATAACTCTTGTGATGTGTGAAGTATTACTGTACTTGCTCATTGCTTCAGTAATGGCTTTGTTCCTGTCAGATTTCCCATCTCAGAAGCGAGGGATTGAGTTTGTGCTCACGTTTACGTAGGTTTATAAAAAATGAGTATTTAAAAGTAGCAGTTTTTCATTGTTGTTTTGCTGGTGTTTTTTTTTTATTAAATATTTTATTTATTTATTTTTCTTTAGCTCTGGGTTTATTAGCTCTGGTTTAATGAAATTAGTGTTTAAAAGTAGCAGTGTTTAATTGTTGGGATGCTGGTGTTTTTTCAAAAAATTTTTCATTTTTATTAATGAATGAATTAATACATTTTTTATGTATTTTATTCATTTATAATTTTTTTTATTTGCTCTGGTTATGGGTACATGTGGAAAATTCTGTTGAATATGCACAAATTCGAAATGCGTCCAAAAACATACTTCACAACTTCTAACTCCCGGGTATCATTTTCACTCGAGGTCCATGCTCCGTCTCTAAACTGAGCTACACTCAGTGTGGCAGGCTTAGAAGTGTGTAATATGCAACTCGACTCGGCTCAGCTCACCTCTTGATTTTAGTTCCGTTTTGTGTTTATTCCTCGCACATTTTTTGTCGTCGTATTTTGCTTGCAATAGTGTGTACTGAACCGTGTGGTCCGTACAGAACGGTTGGTGATGAATACAACATACTGTTACACCCATACCAAGATGCAAATAATGATTAAACATTTCAAAATAAATGTTAATGCAGCTAGATATTGTTTATCTCAGATTCTAACCAGAAGGCTACGCTTTCGTCTGGAACGAGCCCCGGGTGAGACGGCCCTGATTGATCGGACTGGAAGAATGTTAAAGATGGAACCTCTTGCTACTGTGGAGTCACTGGAGCAGTATCTGCTTAAAATGGTAAGCAGTAAGGTATCTTGTTGCTTAAGACTTAATCTGTAAAATGGCGATGTGCATGCATCTTTTATGGGATTTGTTTTTGTCATTTTTATTCAATGTGCAATCTACACTTTAAATCCCACCTTTCACGGGTCATATTCAATTGTCCCCCCCCCCCCCTCCCTATTGTGTTCTTTGTCTGATGTCAATAGTGCAATAGTTTCTTTTTGCTGTATTTATACTTACTTTTTTGAATTTCTGTTTATCATTTTTTCATTGGAAGAGAAGAGCTGTGTTTTAATTTTGTTCTTCGGTGTACAAGTTAAATGTGTCATGACAACTAAAGAGGTGCATTTCCCAAAGAAAATGTAAGTGTTATTGCAACTTGTGAGGAGGTGGAATGCAATATTTGAAGAGTGATAAAAGGCAAAACAGAAAGTGCAATAAATTTTTGGTTTCTGCAAATCACTATGGACGTGGCGAGTTTTGTGTCTGCATCTAAAAAATTGACAGATTTACACCACTTTAAAAATCATGAGTAAAGGAAGAGTTTGATCAGTCTGAAATTTGACAAGACCGGTCTAGCCGCTGTCATCTCCAACTCCCGTAACTTTCGTTTTTGTAGCTTGAAAATTGGCCGAGTTTCAGGAGTGCAAATATCACCATAATGCAGAGTGAATGGGGAATTTTGGCCGAAGGGAGTCCTCTCATCAATGACCTATTGGTGTCCTGTAAATAACGAGTTGATGGCTTGAAAATTGGCGGAGAGGAAAGGGAGACAAATGATAAAATAATAAAAATTGTATAATGGTGTGTTTGCCATACTAACAAGGCATTCTATTCTTATTTTTTCTTTGTTGTACTTAAACCTTTGTTCCTCTCTTTTCATCCAGGTGGCGAAGCAGTGGTATGACTTCGATAGGTCCTCTTTCATTTTTGTCAGAAAGCTGCGTGAGGGTCAAAGTTTCGTCTTTAGACACCAGCATGATTTTGATGAAAATGGGATTGTGTACTGGATCGGCACAAATGCCAAGTGAGTATCTACTTGTACCTTAGAATTGTTTTGCCCATTAAAAAATTGCTGTGTGTGAAATATAAATAAAATATATAAATAAAACTATACATGCCATATTCTTCTGTAGAACTGCATATGAGTGGGTAAACCCTGCTGCTTATGGCTTGGTGGTGGTGACGTCGTCGGAAGGAAGAAATCTTCCCTATGGCCGTTTAGAGGACATCCTGAGCAGAGACAGTTCAGCCCTTAATTGCCACACGAATGACGACAAGAATGCGTGGTTTGCTGTTGATCTGGGTCTCTGGGTAATTCCCTCAGCTTACACACTACGTCATGCCCGTGGCTATGGCCGCTCTGCTCTTCGCAACTGGGTCTTTCAAGTTTCCAAGGATGGCCAGAACTGGATGACCCTTTATACCCACGTAGATGATGGCAGTCTCAACGAGCCTGGGTATGTATTTAAAGATGATGAACAGTGTTGTTTGCATTCATATTAATTTTCTTCTTATTTTACTGGTCCATGTACAAGTTTTTAAAATTTTTTTCTTTCTTTCTTTCTTAATAAATCTTAAACTCTGATAATGTCACCAAAACTGCCCGTTCCTGCAGATTCCTTTTTTACAACATCAGGAAGATCAAACCTGTTATTTCTGTTATTTAAAGCTCTCATCCTATCCTGGCTTGATTATTGTGATACTCTGTGCAAGCTGAGAGACCGGCAAGCAATCAGGCCTCTACAACTAATTTAAATCTCTGCAGCCAGACTTGTGTTCAACCAGCTCAAGCGAACTCATGTCACCCCTCTACTCATTTCTCTCTATTGGCTCCCTGTAGCTGCTCGCGTTTAGTACAAGTCACTTGTACAATTCAACTGACTTTTCATAATACCCTCCAACTCGTTCATTACTTTCTAGTGATAAATGTCTCCTGGCAATTCAACCTTACCGTGGTGCTAATTCTCACTCCGTTGTGTTCACCACTGCAAGATGGTGGAACCATCTTCCTACCTCTGTAAGGTGACGTTACTTGGCATCTTTTCGACACAACTGAAAACGAATCTCTTTTCACAACCACCTGATATAAAAAAAAATTAAATATGGGGGGGGGGTGCAGGATAAGAAAATGATCAGGATTGAAAATTCTACAGTGTAGCTGGGTTCTTCCTTAACTACTGACTTGTAGTGTTCTCATTTGTAAGTCTCTTTGGATAAAAGCATCTGCTAAATGACTAAATGTATTTTACATCTTACGAATACCTTTTGTGCACAATTAAATATTACAGAATTTCAAATATTTCAGCCAATTATATAACCCAACTAAAAAGGTATTTAACGATAATTTATTATTATTAAATAAACATTTTATTTTGGATGGTTACATTGCAGAAACCCCTTGACGTAGCGGCATTATTATTGTATTATTTATACGTTTAGATTTCAAATGCTATTGAACACTTTCTAAATTCTCAAACCTATGGAAATTTAGTAACACGTATAGTGCATAAATGCCGCAATATGGCAACAACTCTGATTCAGTATTCGATATATTAAAAAACAAACAAGTTCAAGTAATTTATTTATATAGTGCTTTTTACAATAGTACATTGTCACAAAGCAACTTAACAGTGTTAAACCATTGAACCCCCAAAGAGCAGGGGGATTTAAGGAAGAAACCTTTGGATGGACCTAGACTAGTGGGGAACTCATCCTCCTTATGCGGCCTGGCAGCATCAACAGCCATGTTCAGAGTGTGTGGTGATCAGGTGACCTGTATTTAACAGATAAATAGAAAAACTATACAAGTTCAGGGCATCCTGCAGGCCTGCCAGTCCAATAGAAATTCAGGTTCCATCCAGTAATTGTCGTAGCCACAGTGCTTCAGCAGAACCATGGATAAAGAGCTGAGGACACCTCCAGGAACACCTCAAAAGAAACAGACAAGAAAAGTAGTTAGAGTTAATAAAGCATAGCAGTTTAGTAATAACCAGTAAAGTTGCGAGAATTGATCTGCGATATCTTCCATATGATGTAGTGGAGGACATCGCTTTAAAGCATTTAATAAAAGTGCTTGGCAAAAAAACTAAAAAATCTGATCCGAATACCAATGTGTGAACTGAACTGGGACTTTTGTGTACCATTACACCCCATTGACTAGCATTTTGGAAAAAAAAGTTAAATAAACATAACTCTACCTAAGCCAGAGAATAGCAGAAGGAGTAAAATTTAAAAGTCCAAGAAAAGTTTGACTGAACTAGTCATAGGAATGCTGGAAAGGAAATTAACTCAACAGAACTATTAGCACTGCATTGATCCAATTTGCATTTCTATTCCAAATTGATTAATGCCTCAAAGCTCGATGCCACTCCTATTTTGAAACTTTTCTGAACCAGCGTCATGGTGCTCTTTCTTCATATCTAAATGTTTAGGGATACACTATGAAGACAACCTTGTGTTAATAAGAAATTTTTTTTTTTTGGGCCAAGCACTGAACCAAGCATTTTCCTGTGTAAATATGTCCAGATTTTTATTGTGTAGTCATGTCTTTACGAAATAATGATTGGAAGAAAACACAAAATGCAGTATTAGATGTTGAAAAACATCCTGATGCGTTTCAAAACAGTCCTGTGAGCTAATGAAGCTGAAAGGGTACTAACGTTTATTTGCTAACTCTACATAAGACTTGACACATTGGTGATGCATTTAGCAGATGCTGTTATCCAAAGCGTCTTACAAATGAGAGAATTACACATGTACATGTTTTAAGGAATAACATGCATCTTTGAGGGTAGTGACTGAACCAGTGTGAGAATTAACGAAGACTATTCTGCCTTAAACAAAAAAGATTCTTTAAATCTTTGTGGTTCAAGTCATTGCATTCATGTTTCAGGTCAACTGCCACATGGCCTCTGGATCCCTCCAAAGATGAAAAACAAGGCTGGAGACACATTCGAATTAAGCAGATGGGCAAAAACGCTAGTGGTCAAACGCACTACTTGTCATTGTCTGGATTGGAGATATATGGCACCGTAACTGGGGTGTGTGAAGACCAACTTGGTAAGAAATGGCCTCTATTCATTATTAATTAGATATTTCAGAATAGAATTTTCAAATTTGACTAAGACTATGTGTATTTGCTAATTGTGCAGGTAAAGCTGTGAAGGAGGCAGAAGCCAACTTGCGAAGACAGCGGCGCCTCTTCCGCTCTCAGGTAATGAAGTACATCATTCCAGGGGCCCGTGTAGTACGTGGCATCGACTGGAAATGGAGAGATCAAGATGGCAACCCTTCTGGAGAAGGCACGGTCACTGGCGAAGCCCACAATGGTATGTTTAGTCTTTTGGTTTAAATCTGTTTAATCCAGAGTGAGAAATATATTTTGTAATATGCTAAAAGTTTAGTTATTGATGTTTTAAAGAGTATCTCTGTGTCACCTGTCCTGGATACCATAGCGGAACACTATCACGCCAAAGTGAGCGTTCTCTCACTGACTAAAAACTCAAATCTAAATACACACTTCTAAAATTAATTTTTATTTCTTTTAATAGGACAACACTATAAAAATTAGGGATGTAAATAATAATTGATTTAAATCGATGCGCCGTGTTCGTGTTCGCCTGTTTTTAACATGCAGTCCAACATGCACATACTACCTACAGTCATGGCCAAAAGTTTTGAGAATGATCCAAATATTAGTTTTTACAAAGTCTACTGCTTCAGTTTTTATAATGGCAATTTGCATATACTCCAGAATGTTATAAAGAGTAATCAGCTTAATAGCAATTAATTGCAAAGTCAATATTTGCCTAGAAAATGAACTTTATCCCCAAAACACATTTCATTGCAGCCCTGCCTTAAAAGGACCAGCTAACATCATTTCAGTGGTTGCTCCATTAACACAGGTGTGGGTGTTGATGAGGACCGGGCTCGAGCTCAATCGGTCATGATTAAGTAAGAATGACACCACTGGACACTTTAAAAGGAGGCTGGTGTTTGGCATCATTGTTTTTCTTCTGTTAACCATGGGTTATCTGTAAAGAAACACATGCAGTCATCATTGCACTGCACAAAAATGGCCTAACAAGGTAGAGTATCGCAGCTAGAAAGATTGCACCCCAGTCAACAATCTATCGCATCATCAAGAACTTCAAGTAGAGAGGTTCTATTGTTGCCAAAAAGGCTCCAGGGCGCCCAAGAAAGACTAGCGCCAGGACTATCTCTTAAAAGTGTTTCAGCTGCGGGATCCGGTTACTAGCAGTGCAGAGCTTGCTCAGGAATGACAGCAGGCAGGTGTGAGTGCATCTGCACGCACTGTGAGGCGGATCTTGGAGCCTGGTCTCAAGGAGGGCAGCAAAGAAGCCACTTCTCTCCTGAAAAAACATCAGGGACAGACTGATATTCTGCAAAAGGTACAGGGTGTGGACTGCTGAGGACTGGGGTAAAGTCATTTTCTCTGATGAATCCCCTTTCCGATTGTTTGGGACATCTGGAAAACGGCTTTTTCGGAGAAGACAAGGTGAGCGCTACCACCAGTCTTGTCTCATGCCAACTGTAAAGCATTCTGAAACCATTCATGTGTGGGGTTGCTTCTCAGCCAAGGGAATCGGCTCTCTCACTTGCCTAAAAACACAGCCATGAATAAATAATGGTACCAGAATGTCTTTACCAAACTGCTCTTGGATTGTTGGGAGATCAACAATGCCTTTTCCAGCATGATGGAGCACCTTGCCATAAAGCAAAGGTGATACCTACATGGCTCAGGGAACAAAACAGAGATTTTTGGTCCATGGCCTGAAAACTCCCCAGATCTTAATCCCGTTGAGAACTTGTGGTCAATAATCAAGAGACGGGTGGACAAACAAAAACCTACACATTCCGACAAAATGCAAGCATTACTTGTGCAAGAATGGACTGCTAACAGTCAGCATTTGGTCCAGAAGTTGATAGAGTGCATGCCAGGGAGAATTGCAAAGGTCCTGAAAAAGAAGGGTCAACATTGCAAATATTGACTTGCTGCATTAACTCATTCTATCTTTCAATAAAAGCTTTTTTACTCATAATATGATTGCAATTATATTTCTGTATGTGATAAACACATGACAAACACCCATAAAAACCAGAGGGCAGCACATTATGTGAAAATATAATATTTGTGTCATTCTCAAAACTTTTGGCCATGACTGTACTCCAAAATTGCGGGTGCCGCTACCTCATTGTCTTCCAATTTCCCTTATATTTAACAAAAGGAAGGCAAGGAAATTCAAATGTTACACACTCAAAGCACAGAATCGTTCTTTATTTAAAATTTAAATGTTGCGTCCTGTATCAAACTAATACAGGATGTAATTTCCATAAAAACCTGCCTGCTTATTTCAAATGAAGTGTGTGGGAGAGTTCTGATCCCTTGAAAATTACATCAGCAATAGAGCAGCGCGGGTAGATCAAACATAGACTGTTTGGCGATATTGTGCAACATTTCGAACATGCTAATGCATACTTGGCAGAATTATCCACATGAACCGATAACCAGAGCTAAAAAAAAAAAAAAAAAACCCTTCAACATAACGGTTAATCTCTACTACTTAAAACCTAATTTGACTTAACCTACAATACTTTCGTGAGTGAATGTGTGCACGCTTAATCCTCTGCTCTGGAGATGGGAAATCAGACAGGAACAAATTACTGAAGCACTGAGTATACAAAGTAATCCCTCACATATCGTTGGGGTTACATTCCAGAGTACGTTTATGTTTAAGTCTTCATAAACCCTTTCCGCTTTTGTATAAACACTTACTTTGCTATTAATTACTGTCTAATTTCCTGAAACCTATGGAAATTTAGCATGATGTATAGCGCAAAATCCTGCAATACATCGAAAACTGATACTGGATTTTTTATGTGTGTGTGTATAATATATATATGTGTATGTATGTGTGTGTGTGTATATATATATATATATAAATAATGTGTGTGTAATACAGTGGGTTGCAAAAGTATTCATACCCCTTGAACTTTTCCATATTTTGTCACATTACAACCACAAACATAAATATATTTCACTGGAATTTAATGTGAAAGACCAACACAAAGTGGTATACAATTGTGAAGTGGAATGAAAGTTATACATGAATCAACAATTTTTTTACAAATAAAAAACTGAAAAGTGCGATGTGCAAAATTATTCAGCCCTCTTTTCCCTGAGTGCAACCAATTGNAACGCTCTCCATCCAATCTGACTGAGCTTGAGCTGTTTTGCAAGGAGGAATGGGCAAGAATTTCAGTCACTAGATGTGCAAAGCTGGTGGAGACATACCCTAAAAGACTTGCAGCTGTAATTGCAGCAAAAGGTGGTTCCACAAAGTATTGACTCAGGGGGGCTGAATAATTTTGCACATCGCACTTTTCAGTTTTTTATTTGCAAAAAAATTGTTGATTTATGTATAACTTTCATTCCACTTCACAATTGTATACCACTTTGTGTTGGTCTTTCACATTAAATTCCAGTGAAATATATTTATGTTTGTGGTTGTAATGTGACAAAATATGGAAAAGTTCAAGGGGTATGAATACTTTTGCAACCCACTGTAAATATAAAAAAACAACCTACGAAAAGTGATCCGCGATATAGCCAGGGATGTCTGTACATTTCATAGTGTATTCTCCCATGCAATTTCCTATGCAAATGGTTAAATAAAGTCTTCAGATGCATATGTAGCATTTGATTCAGGTTCTCAAGAATAATTCAAATTCATAACAAACCATAAGGTCCATACTACGTTGTGAACCGAATTGTAAATTTTGTGTACTGTTACACCCATATATTTTGCAAGCAGAGTAAGGGATTTGTATCCTCGTTCCTAAACTTGGTGTGGGTTAGAGTTTCACTAAAAGACAGGGTGTGGCAGCCTAGTCAAGAATTTGCTTTTGACTGATTAATGTATTGGTTAATGGGTGTGCTAGCTCAGTAGTTATGATGTTGGGCTATCAATCAAAAGGTTATGGCTTCAACTCTAAGCTCCACTGAAGTTAACACTGTGGGTCTTTGAGCAAGGCTCTTAACCCGCATCGCTCCGGGGGTGTTGTACCAACCATGTGCTCTGTATCCCAATCCCAGCCAAGTCGGGATATTTGTAAGTCGCTTTGGATACAAGTATCTGCTAAATGACTTAATTTAATGTATGTAAATGCCACAGATGTTTATTGAAATGACTCTGGTTTTCCATATTCTGTTACTTCTGTTAAGCAGCTAATATATAACACTATCCCATTTCTTAGTAGTACCATCTGTCTCCACTGATGAGCAAAATGAATGCATGTACTAAGAGTTAATGGAAAAATTATTTACATTGATTTAAGGTTCCAATGTATTTACCCTTCTGTTGTACTTAACTTTAACTTTTGCAAGATCACAAAATGCAACATATTTGATGGCTGTAGCATTACTATTCAGGACAGGAGAATAAAGCAAAGGACATTGATGTCAACATCTCAAACTCTAGGTCAGCTAAGGTATTCAGTGTGTAGCACATGTTTACCTACCAGACTAATCAGGATTTCTTCATATGCCCAAATAACAGTATTATTATTGGATGTATCGTTATCACATTTTGGGTAAGAAATGTTTTTATTTGCTTTATAACTTTAGAACAGATCATCGTAATAACAGAAAGAAGACTAGGACAGGTCTGATCCTGTCTCACTTTTTTGTTTACTGTGGCCATTCTTTTAACACATGGTCTTGTTCTTTTTGACTAGATGGGTGAACAATACTTTTTGTAACTGTTAACTGATTCTGTTTTCTGAGTAGTATTGATTGACTGCTCTTTTTGACTTCATTTTTAAATCATATGATTTTGACTCATTCATACCCCCCCCCCTTACCCTCCTTTACCAGGCTGGATTGACGTCACCTGGGATGCTGGTGGCTCAAACTCCTACCGCATGGGTGCTGAAGGGAAGTTTGACCTGAAGTTGGCTCCGGGCTATGACCCTGAATCGGCGCCTTCACCCAAAACGGTCTCGTGCGTGGTTGCGGGTCCTCCGACTCCTTGGAGCGGCCTGGCTAAAAACAACTGCCCCGACAGAGGTGGCTCATCCTCTGCGTCTTCTGGGCGGAAAGGAAGCAGCAGCTCGGCATGCAGCGATGTCGGGCTTGGATCTATACGCAGACTCGAAGACTTGTCGGAACAGGATGCATCCGTCAGCAGTGGAATCATGGGGCCCGAAGGCCAGGAGCCACTTGTGGTGCTTTCAGTAGCAGAAGGTGGCTCAGTTACTGGCGAAAATGCGGAGTCTAAAAACGAGTCGACCGCTATTTCTGTGGGACCGGTCAGTGTTAGTTCGCCCGATGTCAGTTCAGTCTCTGACTCATCTGGCAAGGCTGCAGTGTCCCAGAGGCCGTTGGGCCCAAGTGCTGGCACCCGGCTTTCGGTCAGCTCACTGCTGGCTGCAGGTGCCCCGATGAGCTCCAGTGCGAGTGTTCCTAACCTATCATCTCGTGAAGCTAGCCTTATGGAGTCATTTGTGCGTCGGGCACCGAACATGGCACGCACTAATGCAACAAACAACATGAACCTGAGCCGCAGTAGCAGTGACAACAATACGAATACACTCGGTCGCAATGTTGCAGCTGCTACCGGTAAGTAGCTCTGTTGTTAATATTTACAAAGCCAAGATGTTTGCTCACTTGGTAGGAAAAAATTACCGTTCTGTTGGAGGTCATGTTGTGTGTACATTTCTATTCTTTTCATATAAGCATGCTATTTTCTGCAAAAGCCTGACAATCCTCTGAAATGTGAAACTGTTCTGTGTGATATGTAAAAAAATTCAATATATGATGGAGGTAACCAATGCGTTGCTCACAGGAATCTGTTGGCCAACTGGGACCATGTTTTACCCATAGGACATGTCCTAAAAATAGCACCAAGTGCTGAAACGGCTCAACCTACGATTTTTTTGTAACGTCCCAGGCAGGAAAACAAGGTTTTTTTTTTTTCGTGAATATGCGGCCTATAAGTGACGGCTTACAAAAGATTTCCCTAAATCTAATAAATTGCATTTTTTGCAATGGCACGGTGGCTTAGTGGTTAGCACATTTGCCTCTCCATGCTAGGGATTCCTGGTTCGAATCCCAATCTGGATAGATTTTCCATGTTCTCCCCGTGTCCGTGTGGGTTTTCTTCGGGTTCTCAGGTTTCCTCCCACAGTCCAAAAACATGAATCAACGTGTGTTTGTGGGTGTCTGTGTGAGTGAGTGTGTGGACAAGGACAAGAGTAGTGGATAAAGTGGAAGATTATGGGTGGATGGATATCATGACTGAAAGAAGAACAATCTACAATCTTTGTATTTTGTCAAAATCCCAGTCAGTTTATTTTTACATGTAAATTCGCTAGTATAGATGGAAGTATAGATGGAATAGCAGCGGCAGCCATTGGGGACATCAAGAGGCCATGTATAAAATGCGAAACACATCACTAACATAAGGATCCTATGGTATTTAATTAAAAAAAAAAATCTATCCAACCAAAAATACTAACTGAGCTTAAAACGTGTTGAATGATGTGTTGAACGTTTTAGACGGTCTCTTAGCAGTCATAACAGTCTTCTGCTGTGATTCATTTTCTTATATACTCTCCAGATAAAAAAACTTTAGATAGAAAATTAATTTTGAATTAATTAATTTATTTATTTATTCATTATCTTCCCCATTACCAGCCAGGTGAGAACGTTTTAGCAGCGCAGATAAACCCGGGACGGGGTGCCAGTCTATTGCTGGGCGCACTCACTTACATGGGCACACTATATGGGGCAATTTAGAGCATTTAGTTTACCTTGAATCCATGTTTTTGGACTGTGGGAAGATGCACTTTGATACAATGTGAAATAGTAGCACCTTTCCCTCACGTTCATTAGTGAGACAGTGGCCATCTTGGAGGTACGCTATGCATTGTGCCTAGCACCACCTCTTTCCTGTGATTTATTTACATGCATGCCCTCTCATCCTTTATTGCTTTATCATATAAGACTACTATGCTTAAAGTTGTTTCAATGGTGTGTATCATGATTAGAACCTTTTTGTTTTTTTTAGACTAATTGCTCTTTGTTTTTAGCCTCTCCACTCATGGGTGCGCAGAGCTTTCCTAACCTCACCACAACTGGTACCACCTCAACTGTTACAATGTCCACTTCAATAGTCACCAGCAGCAATAATGTAGCCACAGCCACTACAGGTTTGTCCGTTGGCCAGTTGCTCAGTAACACTCTGACAACTAGCCTGACCTCTACTTCCAGTGAAAGCGACACAGGACAGGAGGCAGAGTTTTCACTTTACGGTAGGTCGTACTGGATTCAGTCACTTAATTAAAATTGTTTCTTACCGTTTCGTTAGCTCCCCAAGCTCCGTTGCTCATTTGGTTTTAATCTTGGAGTTTCTTATTGCTATTATTTTATTATTATTATTATTGAAAATGTTGGAATTCAATTTTCTTGTTCTTTTCTTATTAGATTTTTTAGACAGCTGCAGAGCAAACACGTTGCTCGCCGAGCTGGACGACGAAGAGGATTTGCCCGAACCCGATGATGATGACGATGAGAACGAGGACGACAATCAGGAGGACCAGGAGTATGAGGAAGTTCTGGTACGGTCCAGGGTCAACCTTGGTTACCACGTTCATATTCATAGGGTAAAACTTGTTGTAGTTTTAATAATAGTACAGTGACACTCCATAGTTGTGAGATAGCTTTGTGCTTTTGTGGATTTCAGATTTAAGTTTTGTTAACTTTTTTTTTTTTTTTTTTCTTCTTCTTCTTCTTCTTTATCAATTTTTTGGTTTGGAGACATCATGGTTTGTTTGATTTCCTGTTAGCATGGGTTCTCTTTATTAAAAAAAAGCATGTCTGTGTTGAAAATCATCACTATTGCATTTTTATGTAGTTAAAGCAAAATGTCAGTGCATGTAAGGCTGCTTTGTTGATTCGTGGTCATTTAGGAGGAAGAGGAATATGAAACCAAAGGGGGGCGTCGCAGGACGTGGGACGATGACTTTGTGCTAAAAAGACAGTTTTCGGCACTTGTTCCTGCATTCGACCCAAGACCAGGCCGAACAAATGTGCAGCAAACCACTGACTTGGAGATACCGATTCCAGGTATGTCACATGTTGTAAACCCCAATCATTCGAAATGTAACACATCATTGTACATGACCTCTCTGGGTGCCGTCATTCAGACACATGGTTTCTCTTATCACTGCTGTGCTGATGATGCTCATTTGTCTCAATCTCTAAACGGCTGTCTGTCTGCCTCACAGACATATCCGTTTGGATGCAGGCCCTTCATCTCAAATTAAATTTGGCAAAAAACAGATTCTCATGATTCCAGCACAACCCTCAATCCATCATGACCTGATCTTCCAAATTGATGGCAACACAATCTCTCCAACTGACTCTAACCATAGCCTTGCTTTCATGTTCACTCACATCTTAAACTATCTGATCAGGTCACTAAAACTGTGCCCGTTCCAGTAGGTTCATTCTGTACAACATCAGGAACATCAGACCTTTCTTAACTGAACATTCTACTCAGCCCTTATCCTATTCCGACTCAATTACTGTAATGCATTGTTGGCTGGTCTCTCAGCTTGCACAATCAGGCCTCTACAGCTGATTCAATACTCTGCAGCCCGACTTGTTTGACCAGCCCAAGCGGCGCTCATTTCACTCTACTACTCATCTGTCTCACATTCAGTACAAGGCACTGTCTCTAGCCTACAGAACAATCTCTGGATTTGCTGCCTCATACCTTAAATCTATATTTCCAAAATTTGGTTTTCTTCTGGTTCAGAGACTGAATTTGGAAGAAGCTCCTTCTCTTTCTGTGTTAGTCTTCAGGGAGCGAAAAATAGTTTGTCGTTACGATGATTTGAGATCCTTCACAATAGTTTTGGCTTCAGACCAGCACTTCGTCGTAGATGATATGGAAGCGCAACTAGGATGGTGCGCTCAGCCAAATGTACCACCATCTGCAGGGACCTTCTATCCAGTTGGGTGCTGTTTCACAACCAGATCATTTTGTTTCCTCTGAGCATGCTCTCAACAGTGTGGAAGTAGTACCAGGACATTGTGGAATGCAGGGGAAAAAATAGTGTACTACATCGCCAGATCAGTCAGAAGTCCCCATCCCAATCACAGACAGCTTTTGAGAAACACTAAATGACAAGAAAAATTGTCAAAACACCCATATCAACGACAAACTCTAAGAAATCAAACCAAAAATAAAACTGGATTATAAGGCAGAGAACCGGAATCACCAAGTTATCCACACAAGGACACTCCCAACTGACGCACAAAGACTTGCTTACAGCAGAAGAGCCCCCTATCTGTCAAAATTGCAAGACTGACAATTAAAATTCTATTATATTGATCGAATGCCCTGCCTTGCAGCATCAAAAATGAAAACACTTGCGTGCAGACAACATCAAAAACATTTTTGACAAGACCTCCGTAGGGAAAATATGTAAATAGTGAACACACCCGTCACAGAAATGTGACATGCCACATGCTGGATATAGCTAGCATAGTCATCAAAAGTCACATGGTTTTGTGTACAAGAAACTTCACCATCCTAACTAGAAAAACATTTTAAAATATTGTCTTTTTGATTTCTAGTAACTAAGGCTCACTTATTCTTGCCTCACAGGTACTCCTCGCTCTGAGGTACAAGAAGAGGTGGAATGCACACCTTCCCCTCACCTGGCTCTCATCCTAAAGGTAGCAGGATTGGGAACCACACGTGAAGTTGAACTACCCCTTACCAACAACAAATCCACTATCTTCTACTATGTCCAAAAGCTCCTTCAGCTCTCCTGCAATGGCAGCATCAAATCTGACAAGCTCCGACGCATCTGGGAGCCCACATACACGTGAGTTTTCTTTTTTTTCATACACGTTTTCCTTTTTTTTTTTTTTTTTTTTTTTTTTTTGTTATTGCATTCTGTGACTTAAATTATGCTGTTTGTGTTTTTTTTTAATTTACTTTTTATACATAGGATAATGTACAGAGAACTGAAGGAATCTGACAAAGAGAAAGAAGGAAACAAGATGGTAAATATTTACGTTTCCATTTTTGTCACCCTCATTTAAGCTTTAATATCGTCTCCAGTTGTATCATGTATTTAAGTGCTAAGTAGACTTTAGTAACCTAAAACTTAAGCAGGTACTTCTTATTCTCACATTAAAAGCTTAAATATGTGTATAATATATATTTATATTATAATCTATTCTGTATCAGGCGGCAAAAAAAAATAAAATTTAAAAATATAGTGCGGGTGGCTTAGTGGTTAGCACGTTCGCCTCTCAGCGCTGGGGTTCGAATCCCCATCTGGGTGAAGTTTCCATGTTCTCCCCGTGCCCGCTTGGGTTTCCTCCGGGTTCTCCGGTTTCCTCCCACAATTCAAAAACATGGATCAAGTCAATTGAATTCTCCAAATTGCCCCATATAGAGTGTGTCTGTTTGAGTGAGTGTGTGCCCAGCGATGGATTGGCGCCCTGTCCTGGGTCTATCTGCCCAGCGCCCGAGACGTTCTCCCCTGGATGGGCATGGGGAACCCCACCGTGACCCTAATAGAGGATAAAGCGGGAGATAATGAATGAATGAATATTCTGTATCAGGCAGCAAAAAAAAAGTAAAATTGAAAATATAGTGCAGGTGGCACGGTGGCTTAGTGGTTAGCACATTCGCCTCTAAGCGTTAGGGATTTCCGGTTCGAATCCCCATCTGGGTGGAGTTTCCATGTTCTCCCCGTGTCCGCTTGGGTTTCCTCCGGGTTCTCCGGTTTCCTCCCACAGTCCAAAAACATGGATCAAGTCAACTGAGTTTTTCAAATTGCCCCATATAGAGTGTGTATGTCTGTGTGAGTGAGTGTGTGCCCAGTGATAGATTGGCCTCCCAGTCCTGGGTGTATCTGCCCAGCGCCCGAAACGTTCTCCCCTGGATGGGCATGGGGACCCTAATATATGATAAAACGGAAGATAATTGATGGATGGATCAGAGTTTTTGCAATACTGAGGTATTTAGCTCTATATATGTTGAGTTTAGAAAGTGTTTATTAGCATATGAAGTGTTTATACGAGTTTGGAAAGGGTTTATAAATACATAAATAATATATATATATTTTTAATGCTGCTACATAATGGGGTCTTTGGAACGTAACCCCCATGATATTTGAGATATTAATTTACATGCTAATTGCTTCAGTAATGGATTAATGAATGTCCGATTGCTCATCTCGATAGTGGATACTTAAGCATGTACACCTTAGATTTTGTCGAATTAGTATAAAAAGAATTGGATTAATCGTTTTTATAAGCTCTGGTTGTAGATGATTCCGCCTAAAATGCGCTAGCACGTTCAAAGGGTTTACACAAACATACAACGCCAACAGTCTGTGTTCGATTTACGCTTCAGTGCTGCTGTAAATCACAAGGAGCCTAAAATCCTCAGACACAGTTGAACTCAATGAAGCAGTGTATATTAACTTCCATGAAACGTTTCCACTTGTCCATGCTCCTTCTCTAAACTGAACTCAGCATGGCATGCTTAGAGTTGTTTACAGCTAAGGTGCAATCGACCCTTTTTGATTTTAGTTGCACCGTTTTTTCTAGTAGAAAAGGTTGATGTACACAGAGAATAACATCTCATGAAAAGTTTGTTATTATTTATAAAGCTTAATAAAAAAATTTAAATAAAGAGCGCTCTTGTTTGATACTGTTTAAATGGTTTTTTTTTTAATGAACTGAGGTGACACCTCTGGCTTGGCTTTGTGCTGTAACGTTAAGTGTGTAATGTTTCAGGATTTTGGTGAACGAGGCTGTAGGTCTTCAGGACTCTGGTCAGCATCTTTGTCGGTCACCCAGAGCTGTGACATACTCAGTAGTACATACGAGCAACCACAGGCTAAAGCTGGATCAACTCAGAGTGCTTGCGGTGTGGAGGATGTGCTGCAGCTGCTCCGTATCCTCTTCATCATCGGAGGAGAAAAGGCTGTTGGCCTTACACTTCAAGAAGGTTTGTGTCAACCTTTTAATACGAACGATCATCTGTCAATTCTGCTTGCTTTTTGTCCAAATAAATTCATTATTTTTCAATCCTTTAACAGTAAATGTATGGCTTCGAGAATCGTTTTTCTGTAAATGTAAATGAAACAAGATTTAACAGTATCTGGTCAAACTTGCATTTTAAAGCTTTTAAAACCAGTGTTGGCATGCAGTAATAAACATGCATATAATGAAACGGGTGATGAAGAACTAAAGCTTATTATTTGAAAATCCTTTTCACAGATGTAGATGATTTACAGTTTAATGCGTCACCGGAGGAATTCACCAGCAAAAAGATTACAACCAAAATCCTGCAGCAGATTGAGGTAATATTAAAATCTTTCAAAATCTTTTAAAAAGCATCAAAAGACTTTTGTTTTAAGGTTTTGTTTTTGTATTCAGAAGCAGATTGACTGAAAATTCTTTTTATTAGAATACATTTTAATCAATGGTCAATTAGTTTCCACCCAATTGCCTACCCTCTATTCATTATCTTATGCTTAATCCTCCACTAGGGTCATGGGCAGGTTCCCCATACTTATCCATGGGAGAACGTTTCAGGCGCTGGGCAGACACACCCGGGTCAGGGCGCCAATCTATCACTGGGCACACTCACTCAGACACATACAAACACACAGTATGTGGGGCAGTTTAGACCATTCCATTTAACTCGAATCCATGTTTTTGGACTGTGGGAGGAACCTGGAGAACCCGAAAATAAACCCACAAGGACATGGGGAGAACATGGAAACCACCCAGATCGGGATCCTGGATCTCCAGTGCTGGGAGGCTGACATGCTAACCACTAAGCCATCGTGCCGCCCTGTCTACCATACTGTTCAGTATTACATTTAAGAAAAAATATTTATTACTTGAAAATATTTTAGAATTGTAGGCTCAGTTCTGTACATTCACTAAAATGGTGCAAAAACTGACCGTTCCAAACAACAGAAATGCACTGTTCAAAGCCATAAACCATGCAAATTTTAATCCTACATTTATTTTAACATAAACTAATGTATTCCTTCAGAAGTGGCAGAAGTACTAATGTTCTTTACTTAAAAATACTATTATATTGGAAAATAATTACTCAAGCAAAAGTTGAAGTATGATTACAAATTTTACTCAAGTAGAAGTATAAAATTACATAACATAATCCATTATTGGTCCCACAATGGGGGAAATTCACATTTCTCAGCAGCAGAAGTGATAGTAATTGGGAAAGTTTATAAATACATCTAATGTATGTATTAAAAGAAGAAGAAAAAAAGAGATCAGTATGTACAGAATAAAAATAAAATGAAATGGAATAATAAAAAAAAAACCTACTCAATTATGGACATGGCTTATAATACAGAGGGGAGATGACATGAAAAAACAGATGTACCTAAATGTACTTAACGCAAAAAAAGTGAAAGGATTTGTTTAATTATCTCTTCTCATTACATTTTTAAAAAGAGTTTCAGACTCAAACCTCAAGTTAGGATATTTATAAGTTGCTTTGAATAAAAGTGTCTGCTCTTAAAGCAGACCTTCCAGAAAATGCTTTAACTAGTGTGTTTTGGTCACTAGGCAGATGCTAAAAAGTGTGGTCATAGGGATCAAGGGAAATAACGAGGCCAACCCATGATTATGATTAAAGTGCTAGTTGTGTTTATTCATGTCCCCAAAAATCTTTCCATCACAAAAGGACAAAGAAAAAAATCAAGACAATTACATTTCATGATCCACAGAAAATTTTTCAATTTTACCACAAAAATGTCCTTTTAAATTGTCCTTGGAAGGGAACTGTATTAGCCCCTCAGAGTCCAACTCTCTGTGTGGGCCCTATGCACAGCTCAGACTTTGACAATGTTTTAGAAAACTAACCTGAACTTTGAATTGTCATGCTCAATGGCTCCTCTCTTTACCACCTACCTGTAGTCTGTACGCATCTTTAAAAGCAGAGGTGTGTGGCGCACCTTCATGGAACATTCCAGCTACCAAATTGGAACCCGTTTTGGTGGCAAATCATTTCCCTTTACCGCATTTTCTACTTATCTGCAGTCACCCCTCACTAACAGATTTAAATAACTATCACTTTAAGCCTTTAGTCTGAACGCTCTTTTTTAACTGTTTAATATTGACGCGCACTTTAAACCAGAGTAAAAAAAACCCTCCTAGTCCACGAGCATGGGCCCGTCTGCTCCTTTAATGTGGGCGTTTTTACCAAACTTCAGGTTTGCCTCTAATTCACATCCCACAACACCACAACACAAGCACTTCACATGTCACGAAACACCGTTCCGACCATGCGCCTCCATGTCCATGCGCCACAAAGCCCTTTCTTCAGATGTGCGCATCTTCTGACAGTAAAGCCACTTTCGATTTAGCAGTATATATTACTAATTGTCCGATAAAAGAAAAAGGGGATGATGACTTAATCAGGGTCACCATCACACACTTCAATTTTATCACTCTGTACCTGGGTCTAATCCCAGAACGTTTATTTTGATTTCTTACAGTTGCCTGCAAAAAAGATATTACAAGGATGTGGTTCCAATTAGCACCCCCCCCCCAACAGTAAACCAATGGACATAAGTGGTTAAAGAGATTAAACAAATGGAATGCATGATCTTATCTTTGAGACTGTGAAAAGAAAGATTGCACAAATCGTGGAGGAAAATAAACAACTATCTTAGTAATGTAAAACCTATAAGGGCTGAAGGTTGATGTAACTTCTTGTTTTGGTGTAATTTGTAATCCAAGAGTATAGCTGCTTGTCCTATTAAAGTGCCTATAATGTCTGTGCAATAACCAAATGTAATGGATTAAATTTAAACACTTGTGATATTGAATCCATCCATTATCTTCCGCTTTATCCTCTATTAGGGTCGCGATGGGGTTCCCTATGCCCATCCAGGGGAGAACGTTTCGGGCGCTGGGCAGATGCACCCAGGACAGGGCGCCGCCAATCTATCGCTGGGCACACTCACTCACACAAACACACTCTACATGGGTCAATTTCGAGAACTCAATTGACTTGATGCATGTTTTTGGACTGTGGAAGGAAACCGTAGAACCCGGAGGAATCCCACGAAGACACGGGGAGAATAAGAAAACTCCAATCAGATGGGGATTCGAACCAGGAGTCCCTAGCGCTGAGAGGCGAACGTGCTAACCACTAAGCCTGTGATATTGAGTCATTTTCCTTAATTAATTAAATGAACAAGGCTGTTATCTTTTTTCTTTTTGGCTCTTTGTGTATGCGTTCTTTATACTTTTAGATCAAATTTTTGCAGAAATATAGAAAATTAATTTCTATAGAAGAATCTATGGTAGAAATAAGTTTGCCTCCAAATATGATTTGACCTGCTCCGTTAATGATTTTGATGGCGTACTTCAGCTGTTGCTTCATTGCCTTTTTTTTTTGTTTTTTTTTTAGGAACCTCTGGCCTTGGCTAGTGGAGCGCTTCCTGACTGGTGTGAACAATTAACCAGCAAGTGTCCTTTCCTTATCCCTTTTGAAACACGACAGCTTTTCTTCACATGCACAGCATTTGGAGCCTCTAGGTAAGTGTATTCGGCGTAGCATTTATATGTGCACACTGAATAAATTAATAAACTTGAAGCAATGCTTTAATTATAGGGAACTTGTCAGTTTGGTAGAAATACAGCTTTGTGTGGACCTCACGGTTCTGTATGAATTTGGTACTGAATTTGGGGGGCGTTATCATTTTATTAAATGCTTGAAAGCTGCATATGAACCAAAATCAGAATCCCTTCTTAATCACCGGGTGAAATTGCATGGGTGCATAGGCGAAGAAATGTACAAGTCCTTCTCTATATCGCGGATCACTGTTCACAGGTTGTTTTTTGAAAATGTGTGTGTATGTATGTGTGTGTGTATGTATATATATATATATATATATATATATATATATATATATATATATATATATATATATATATATAATCCTGTATTAGTGTTTTTGCTAAATTGCGGCATTTGGCGCTATTTATAGCTCTGGATACAATTAAGAGACCACTGCAAAATTAACAGTTTCTCTGATTTTTTTTTTTTTTTCTTAGGTATATTTTTTAAATATATGAACATTTGTTCTTTTATTCCATAAACTACTTACATGTCTCTGAATTTCCAAGCAAAAATTTGTATTTATTTGCAGAAAATAAGAAATGGTCCAAATAACCTCAAATAATGCAGAGGAAACAAGTTTATATTTATTTAGAAACCACAATACTAAAGTTTTAACTCAGGAAGAGTCCAGAAAATTCAATATTTTGTGAAATAATAATGATTTTTAATTACAGATTTCATGTGTCTTGGCATGCTTTCCAGCAGTCTTTCACACTGCTTTTGGGGGTGACCTTATGCTACTCTTGGCTCACTTCAGCTTTGTTTGATGGCTTGTAATTATCCATCTTCCTCTTGATTTCATTCCAGAGCTTTTCAATGGGGTTTAGGTCTGGAGATTGGGCTGGCCATAACAGGGTCTTGGTGGTGTTGTCTTTCATCCACACATTAATTGACCTAGCTGTCTGGCGTGGAGCAATTTCCTGCTGGAAAAAACAGTCCTCAGAGTTGGAGAATATTGCTAGGACAGAAGGAAGTGTTTTTCCAGGATAACCTTGTTTTGTGGCTTGATTTAATATGTCCTTTGCAAAGATGAACCTACCCAATTTCAACCTTGCTGAAGCATCCCCAGATCATCACCAATCCTCCACCAAATTTCACAGTGGGTGCAAGACACTGGCTTGTACGCCTCCAGTCTCTTCAGTTCTCCTCTCTAAACGTTAGACAACTAGATGTTGGGCAGAGCTGAAAATTGGACTTATTAGAGAAGATGACTTTACTCCAGTCCTCTATGGTCCAGTCCTTATTGTCTTTTGCTCTTCTGCCTCTCCTTTGCTTCTCATTGATGAAAGGCTTTTTATAGCTTTAATTTAACTTGAGCCCTGCCTCTAGGAGCCTGTTACGAAGTTTTATTGCCATTCCTTTTGTATGTCACTTGATGTCATCCTACAGTTGCTTACTGACATTAGAATAAGATGACTGTCATCCCGGTCAGTGGAAAGTCAATTTTATCCTCTGCTGGTCTGTGGCTTTGTTGTCGTCAACGTCTTAGAAATTTTAAGGATGGAGGCAACATGAGGCTCAGTGTACCCCTTTGCTAGTGAAGCCAGAATTAATCCTTTCTTTTTCTCTCTAAAGACTTTTCTTTTCAACACCTTTTGCATGGTTAATTTTTTTTTTTTTATTCCAATTTCTTTTGAGCTATTACTTGAGAGAGCATTTGTTTTGCCAACCAGGTGGTCCTATTGCAAGAGAATTGTGAACACCTAGCAGAGTTTTTTTTTAAATACTTTTCCTCATTAAATAAGATTTGGTTTAGGTGATCACCTAATCAGAAGCATATAAAGTAGAATGAGGTGTACTTGTTTGAATTCTACTGACACTGAAATGGAATGGCTGTCCTGCATTTAAAGGTGCAGATTTTTAGAAAATTGTGCAGTGGTCTCTTAATTTTTTTCCAGAGCTGTGTGTTGCTAAAGTTCTGAAGGTTAAAAAATTTATAAAGTGTTTAATGGCATATGATGTGATTTATACATGTGTGGAAAGATTTTATCAAGGCCTTATACATATATAAATACACTGCCTGGCCAAAAAGAGAATTGCCACCAAAAAAAAGATCACATACACTAATATTTTGTTGGACTGCCTTTGGCTTTGATTACAGCATGCATACACTTGTGGCATTGTTTCGATAATCTTCTGCAATGTCCAAAGATTTATTTTTGTCCAGTATCGCATACATTTTTCACCGAGATCTTGCATTAATGATGACAGAGTCTGACTGTTGTGCAAAGTGTTCTCCAGCACATCCCAAAGATTCTCAATGGAGTTAAGGTCTGGACTCTGTGGTGGCCAATCCATTTGTGAGAATGATGCCTCATGCTCCCTAAACCACTCTCAAACAATTTGAGCCCGATGAATCTTGGTATTGTCATCTTGGAATATCCCGTTACATCAGGGAAGAAGTCCATTGATGGAATAAACTGGTCATTCAGGTAGTCAGCTGATCTCATACTTTGAGTGTATACTGTTGCTGAACCAAGACCTGACCAATTGCAACAACCCCAGCTCATGACACTGACTCCAGGCTTGTAAAGTAGGCACTAGGCATGATGGTGCATGACACATCTAGACTCATCAGATCACATGACGTTCTTCCATTGCTCCAGAGTCCAATCCTTATGCTCCCTAGCAAATTAAAGCCTTGAGTTTACTTTGCATTGTGTGTCTGGAAATACTCTTATTGTCACTAAGGTTTTTTTTTCAGCCACAATTCCCCCTCAAAGAAGATGGTTCTCCACTATCCTTCCAGTTTTTAATGATGTGTTGGACAGTTTTTAACCCAATATTAGTCATTTTTGCAATCTCCTTAGATGTTTTCTCTGCTTGATGCATGCCAGTGATTCGACCCTTCTCAAACAGACATCTTGTCTACGACCATGGGATGTGTCTTTGGACATGGTTGTTTAAGAGATGAGAAGCAACTCATTGCACCAGTTGGGGTAAATAACTTGTTGCCAGGTGACCGATAATCGCCCATGCAGTAATTATCAGTACGAGACTTGTACCTGTTTTCCAAGTTACATCCACGTGGTGACTTTGTTTTTTTTTTTTTTTTTTTTTTTTTGGCCAGGCAGTGAAATAAAATAATTATAACGTTATTACATTGCAAGGTCTCTGGAAGGAAGCACAGGCAAAATTCACATTACTGCCTGTACAGCACAATAAACCCAGTGGTAACTTTTCTGGCAATATTTCAGATTCTGGTTTCAATTGCTTTTTTATGGAAAAGTGAATAATATTTTCTTAATTAGTCTGGCTAAAATGCTGTCTGTTTGTGTCTGTGCAGGTCAATAGTGTGGCTTCAAAACCGGAGGGAGGCAACCATGGAGCGCTCTCGACCAGCCACCACAGTGAGGCGGGACGAGCCGGGTGAGTTCCGCGTGGGCCGCCTCAAACACGAGCGCGTCAAAGTGCCGCGTGGTGAAACTATGATGGAGTGGGCCGAGAATGTTATGCACATACATGCTGACAGAAAGTCTGTGCTCGAGGTAAACGAAAATATCCACACACCTCCAGGCTTATTAACTTGTACTTTACTAGTCCAGTAATACATGAAATACATTATCTAGACTTGCTGTATTTATTCTGCAAAATTAATACTTATACAGTGAATGGAGTGTTCCTCGCATACTTGTTGTGATGTGAAAGCTGTCTGTCGGCAGGTGGAGTTCCAGGGTGAAGAGGGAACTGGTCTGGGTCCAACACTGGAATTTTATGCATTAGTTGCAGCAGAATTTCAGAGGACCTCTTTAGGTATATGGCTTTGTGACGATGACTTCCCAGATGATGAGTCACGGCAGGTTTGTTTGAGTTTCTCATTTTTATTCTTTAATTTTTACTGAAGGTAAAATTTCAGAGTTTAACAATGCACATTCACAAATTGAGGAATCTTATTTTGCCTGCACAGGAATTTCTCCACTGCATTTAACTCATTTGTGTTGTAAATCACACATATATACACACACACACTGAGTAAAATAAGTACACATACCTGAAGCCTTGGGCAGCCCTGTACAATTGAGGGTTGGGCAGCTTGCCCAAGGGCACTCCAGACATTCATGGATTCTTGGAGGAGTAATAAACTGTTTGTTGCAAACAGCTAGCTGTTATTTAATGGCACAAATAAGTTATAGTGTAATAATGCATTGTTTTAAAATGAAGGGGCTCCAACCGCAGATTTAAGCCACAGTCATGATAGACGTAGAGTACGGAGCCTTTTGTCCGTACTCTACGTTCATTTCGTACGTAATTTGCACGTTTTCTTAAAGCTTACGGATGCGGACAGGACGGAGCAATACCACTGGAAACCGTGGGGGCAGTGCATGATGCGACCACTTCCATATGTACACGAAGAAGAAGAAAAACATGGCGGAACTTTTTGAAGACCGGTTGTGCGAGTTGGTGCACAATTTTAATCATTTATATGATGTTACTTCGCCGGGGCACAGGGACAAACAGTTGTTACAAAACAGCTGGGAGGACATTGGAATGGAATTAAAAATCCAAAAGTATTGGAAATGACGTTCGTCATCAATTTCACTCATTGGGCGGAAAAGTGAATAAAATTCTCCATCCAAATGTCGCGACCTATTCAGTGGCCTCACAGACCACCGCCGTCTAGAACGCTGCCTTTTTTGTCGTTTTTGCAGTGTGTACAAAATCACAAGTTCCTCCGCCGTCGCCATGTTTGATTTTTACTCTAAACTGCCCTCTAATGGATGTAGTGTTCAACAACCATATCAACGGAGCGACGCAAGGAAGTATGTGGGCAGTAACTGTTATAACGCATGAAGCGCACGCACACATTTCCGTACGCAGAGGGAGTATAAATGAGGCTTTAGAGATTACATTGCGGAAGTTTTAACGGTTTTGATTTCAATAAACACGTTTTTTTTGTCAAAGCAATAATTCACTTTGGGTTGCACATTACTGTGAATAAATCTCAGGAAAGATCTGTATTTCGTGCTTAATAATGCCTCTTAACTGTGATTTAGTCACAGTAATGCATGCTTTCTCATACCTTTATTATTTTAATAACACTTATCTCTACTACACTTGTGCGTGTTTGATTTCTAGGAAGCTCATTTTTTATGATGCCAAATCTAGGTGAGTGGTGGTGTGGGTGGATGTGAGGGTATGAAGGGTGTGGAATTAAACAATAACAGAGAAATCTCTAGACTAGACATTTTTGTTCTTGCAGTCTGTAGCTAAATTTCTGATTTATGAGTAATATTATAGTGTAAAGCCAGTATATTGTATACGTTCTACTGATTATTTGTAATTTGCTTTTGGCAGGTGGATCTGGGAGGTGGCCTGAAACCCCCAGGCTATTATGTGCAGCGCTCGTGTGGCCTTTTTCCTGCACCCTTTCCTCAAGACAGTGATGAACTGGAGGGCATGTCAAAGCTCTTTCTTTTCCTTGGTATTTTCTTAGCCAAATGTGTCCAGGACAGTAGGTTGGTGGATTTGCCCATCTCGCAGCCATTCTTCAAGCTGCTTTGCATGGGAGACATCAAGAGCAACATGAGCAAACTGCTGTATGAGACGCACTCCGAATCAGAGCATCGCTTTTTGGACATCCATTCAGAGGCTTCCACTGAGGAAGAGCCATATTCAACAGGCAGCTTTGATGAGGACTCAAAGTCCGAATTTATTCTAGATCCACCCAAGCCCAAACCACCTGCCTGGTATCATGGCATCCTAACCTGGGAGGACTTTGAACTTGTTAATCCTCACAGAGCACACTTTCTTAAGGAAATGAAAGAGCTGGCAGTAAAGAGGAGGCAGATCCTAAGCAATAAAAGCCTCTCTGAGGATGAGAAAAACACACGGTTACAGGGGCTCATGCTAAGAAATCCTATAGGTTCTGGTCCCCCACTTAGTGTGGAAGATCTGGGGTAAGCACATGCTTTATATATTGTAATCTTAACCAGTTGTTCTCATTTTTGCACCAAATAAAATACTCACTCGCTTTATTCCTACACATATTAATGAAAAACTTTAACAAGTTTATGTATGTTCAGATTAAATTTCCAGTTCTGCCCTTCATCCAAAGTGCATGGCTTCTCAGCAGTGGACCTTAAACCCAATGGAGAAGATGAGGTAGTTCTCTTTTTATGTATTTTATTTTTTATTTATTGATAAATAACGGGTGGTATAGTGGCTTAGTAGTTAGCACGTTCGCTTCTCAGCACTGGGGATTTCCGGTTCAAATCCCAATCTGGGTGGAGTTTCCATGTTCTCCCCGTGTCTGCGTGGGTTTCATCCGGGTTCTCTGGTTTCCTCCCACAGTCCACAAACATGGATCAAGTCAATTAAGTTCTCCAAATTGCCCCATATAGTATGCCCAGTGATAGATTGGGGCCCTGTCCTGAGTGTATCTGCGCTGTGCCCGAAATGTTCTCAATTGAATGGGCATGGGAACCCCCCCCCCCCCCCCNATAAAGAATTGATGGTTTGATGGGGGTTCTTGTGTTTAAATGCTAGGAATTATTATAGTATATTTTTTATAGTATATTTTTTGCTGTAAAGACTTTACAGGGTTACTCCAGGGTTGTCAAAAGGGGGGGCAATAGTTCATGCTGACATTTTTTTTCATAACAAGTTATAAGAAAATACACACTGTACACAAACAATTTTCACTGTCACAATTACATTCATTTTCCAAATTGCATTGTACCGAATATCAGTCACTCGGGTATGAAAAACGGGCTAATGAGAAATAATCAAAAGCCATTCCTCGGCCTCTGAATATCTGGCGATATGACTATAGTTCTCAGAGGCAGACACAAATAGTATTAAAATGGCCATAATGTGGTATACATTTTAAAAAATGTATTAAAATAAGTTTCAGATCCATTTGGGATCGGACTTTCAACATGCCTGCATTGCACTAATGTTAAATTCATAATACATAAAGTCACTCAACATTTTAGAGATGGTATAAGTCAGTAATTCAAGGCACAACAAGCTGAATGGTGGAATATTTAAATNTGCATATATTTTTCAAATATCAAAACGAATTATTGAGACAAAATATTGTAATTTTTAAATTACAAATTAAAAATTTACAAATTAAAATTAAATTTTAAATTTAAATTATTTATTAGAGGAAATTATCTTACATATTACATATCTATTGATGGCAAAGGTATAAGATTACAAGCCAATTGAAAGCTAATTACACAGTCTGAATTTTCTTGTGTTGTCTATACACACACATCAGTTGAAAATGGAAATCATTAAAAAAAAAAAAAAGATAAAATACGAGACCGGTTTAAGATCGCTGAAATTGGCCACGTATATGTTAAGTCGCTGTCTATGACAAGTTCTGTTGTGGCTAAAGCGATAAAGAAGCTAATGTAGCATAAGGCATTAATACGCATTAAATACACAAACCATAGATTAAAGCTGTCAAATTTTGATCAATTAAAAACAGTAAGATTGCTAGAAATGTGAATGCCATTCTGTTAAATGGTAAATATTAGAAAACAATTCAGACATTAATGTTGAAAATGGCTGAAAACGTCAGCTCCGAGAAATGTCACTGTTTACTTGTGGACATGCCGCATGCTAACATAGAATAAGAACATGCATGTTAAAGATTCTTAATCACGGTCTGACATATTTGTTTATTATGGCTAAAATAGAAATTATGTGATGTATATTTTAGATGGTGACCCTGGACAATGCAGAGGAGTATGTGGAGCTGATGTTTGATTTTTGTATGCACACTGGAATCCAGAAGCAGATGGAGGCCTTCAGAGGTAAGTAGTTGTTCTAAAAGGGTCTGTACGTTTTTGTGCTGCTGTAGTGGCTGTGTATTGTTTTATTTATATATATTATATGATGAGCATATACAGTTATACCTCTTGCGGCATCCTGCCCGAGATCTAGCAGCGTTATTTTATTATTTATATGAATAAGGCTTCATAAACACTTCATATGCTATTAAAACTATATTTAGTAACACGTATAGTGCAAAATGCTGCAATTGTAACACTTTGGAGAAGTCCCGCTTATTATTAGCCAGCAAAAGAGAACTTTGGAAACAGACTTGAACTTGGGTTAGTGTCATTTCCCCATGGTTTTATTCATAACATGCTGAAGAAAAGCTTGGTCTAATAAATGGTTGATCTGTTAAAACTCCAATTAACTTAGTGTCTAAACTAAAGCATTACTACAAACAAAAGATTTATAATTAAGAGATGTGTTAGGTCCAGTATTCTCGCTGCGCACTGCACTAAAAAAAGTTCCTGCTCAGTATGTACACTTCATTCACACAATATGGCGAAAATTCTGATACAGAATTAAATATATTTTATAAAAAAAAAAACCTGCAATACAGTAAAGCCATGATACATGATCAGCAATATGCTTCATCTGCTGTAGTGCAGGACTAATTTAAAATGTTCCTTATAAACAAGTTTATTGAATTTAATTATTCAAATCCTGATTATCAAATATTTTTTTTCTCTATGTGGAGTACAATTCACATTATTCAGTTTGTCTCATGAAGTCAAATAGGCAATTACATCTTTTTGTCGGTAGTAATTTTATTTGCCACAAAGTGAAAAGGTTAAGGACCTCCTCAGAGTGTGGAGATGTCATATAAAAATCCTGGTGTTCCCAGCTTTGAGGTGTATTTTAATGGCTGCGGTGGTCTTGTTGCAGAGGGCTTTAACCGGGTGTTCCCCATGGACAAACTGGGATCATTTAGCCATAAAGAGGTGCAAATGATCCTGTGTGGAAACCAGTCTCCATCCTGGACGGCGGAGGACATTGTTAACTACACCGAGCCGAAACTGGGTTACACCAGAGACAGGTGTCTATTTCGTTTCGTTTCATCCGAACGGCATTTTGAATGAAGCAGAAATGCATTCTAGAGTAAACTGTCCCTCTCCACATTTTATCCACAGTCCTGGTTTCCTGCGCTTTGTGCATGTGCTGTGTGGGATGTCCTCGGATGAGAGAAAAGCCTTCCTGCAGTTTACAACAGGTTGCTCCACTCTGCCTCCCGGTGGACTAGCCAACTTGCATCCTCGTCTCACAATTGTTCGCAAGGTAATGACGGTTTTCGTTCATATGTCCCAAATTGTTTTATTTTAAATAAAAAAAACAGAGGGACTGATGTGTTCTGTCCATCCCCACCCCATTCCAAAACGTGCAGGTGGACGCTACCGATGCCAGCTACCCCTCAGTAAACACGTGTGTGCACTACTTGAAGCTACCGGAGTATTCTTCAGAGGAAATAATGCGAGAGCGACTCCTGGCAGCCACGATGGAAAAGGGCTTCCACCTGAACTGAGTGTACGCGCTGACCACCTCGCGTGTGTCAACGAAGCCTGTCGCGTTATGTTGCCGGGGAGGGGAGGTGCTGGGGTGGGGGTGAATAGTGCTCGCCCATGATTTGGTCCCCTTTGTGAACGAGCCCTTACTAATGTCAATCAGTAAAAGAAAGATTTGATGAGTTACTGATTCAGATTAAGGTCACGCCCACCAACACCTTTCACTGAGGCGGCGCCACACACTGCTGCTAGTAGCCAAGGGCAGTTCTGCATTTCCTCCCTCCTCTGAGTCTGTTCCTTATAATCTTTTTTTTTGCTGATAGATTTAAGCATCAGCAGCTTTGTTACCAAGAGGGAGCACATGCGCACATACGCAACCCCCCCCCCCCATTTTAAGCTGTACTAGTGCCTGCCTTGTTTGGAATCTTCCTCTTCCCTTTTGCTTTAAGCATACAATCATGCACACGTATTTCTTTACTTTTTCATCGATTTTGCTTTTACTCCCCTCCCTGACGATCAGTGTACTTTTCAGTTGTTTATCAGCCTGCTAAAAGGTCCAGAGTCCCTCGAGTGCATTGTTGTAATTTTACAATAGCCCTATAGTGATGAAACACTGGGTGTGTGCAAGGCACATTTAAAAAGAAAAAGGAAAAAAAAGCTATGCTTCTTCTTGTATTTTCTTTGTATATTATAAACATTTATTTAACTCAAATTGCAGTTTAAAGTAAACAGATATTTTCAAATGTGTATGCTCCACAAATAGTAATTAAAATGTTTGCAAAGTACATTGCTGTTGCATTTGATTTTGTTACTTCTGTATCACAGTTATAAGACCAGTTAGAGGGGTAACGGTACGGTACATGCTTTCACTTTCATCTTTATTTACAATGTTTACGAATAGTTGTTTACAATATTTACAGGTGTGCACTGATGAGCAACAAAAAACTTCATATGAAGTTCTTATTTCAAAAGCCTAGAATAGTTCAGACCATTGATTGCAACATCATGCAGGTCTCCATGACCTTTATCCTGGAGAATGCCCCGATCCGCTGGATGCATCCTGTATATATTCTGATAGCCCTGCCTCTTAGATGTACCAAGCCAATATTTTGGGGTCTAATTACCAATCATAACATTGGTATAATTATTACACAATATACAATTCTTTACTAGCATATACACATCATATTATATGAATATTCCAACATTATTTTTCTGTGCACAGATATGCTAAATTTTAAAACAAACACAGGTACTTTGCACCACTCTTTCCCCTAAACATGGGTTATAATCCCAAGCATTGTTTAAACTGTGCCTATTCTTTTAGGCTCCTGCAGGTTAGGCTCAACCACATGTAGGGTTGGTAAGTGTACATACTTCATACATTCCGCTTTATCCTCTATTAGGGTTGTGGGGGGGTTCCCCATGCCCATCCAGGGGAGAACGTCTCGGGCGCTGGGCAGATAGACCCAGGACAGGGTGCCAATCTATCGCTGGGCACACACTCACGCATACACACACTATATAGGGCAATTTGGAGAGCTCAATGGACTTGATCCATGTTTTTGGACTGTGGGAGGAAACCGGTGAACCCGGAGGAAACCCACGCCGACACAGGGAGAACATGGAAACTCCACCCAGATGGGGATTCGAACCGGGAATCCCTAGTGCTGAGAGGCGAATGTGCTAACCACTAAGCCACCGTGCTGCCCATTCTGCTTATATGGTGATGTGAAATTTTACATACACACAGTAGATCATTAACGCAAACATTTCAATTCAAGTACATGCCAGATAATACAGGAATATACTTGGAAAGTATACAAAGTACCAATTACATCGTTAACAACACCGCTCATACACGTGATGAAGTCCAACTGCATTTAAAGTCTGTGGTTTAGCTTTCTGCTATTTTGTCCAGAGCATGCAGTGGTGCCAGAATGCGATTCTTGTTCGTTTCTACAAGATGTCCATTCAGGATGATCTCATCCAGAATAAAGTGCACTTTGTCCAGGTTGAACATAATCTGTTTGGAGTTAAGAAAAAATCAGCTGTGCCTGTAAAACTCTACATATGCACACACAATATATTTATTTCCATGCAAACCTTGTTAGTCCTTTTTACTTTTTTTTTTTATTAATTTTTATTGAGGAATAAAATAGCAATACAGGAAAATCAACACTGCCAATTGAATTAAAACATCCTCAAAGGTTTTTTTTTTTTTTTTCCAACCACTAAGATTACTAACAAACTCTCACCCACGCCACAGAAGGGAAGGGATGGTCAGTCAGCTAACACTGCATCAAGCGAATAGAATATATCAAGGACTGAATCCCATTTTAAATTAAATGCGGCACTTTTTAAGGTGTGTCTTATCGTTTCCAATTTTAAGAAATATGTCATGGAGCCACTGAGACCAAAGGGAGTTTCATAGATTTCCACAAAATGTCAGATTAAACCTGAGTAAGCGATCAACTCTTTTCTTTAATGATCAGGACCTCCACAGAGTAGGTATTATTTGAGAGCTAGATCAATCTCAGAATTTCAGTGACACTGAAACATGGTGATATTGTGATGGTAAGTGAATCAAATGCAGCAGTAACCTCTGAAACAAAACAATTCACTAGCAAACTCTAGGCAGCATCCTTTGAGATGTTTAGAGGATGTCTAACACACTGTTCGATGAAGGCATATTACTGATAATGTCTATCTTCCATCCATACATTATCTTCCGCTTTATCCTATATTATATATATATATATATATAAAATATATATCCTATATTTATCCTATATAACGTTTCGGGCGCTGGGCAGATAAACCCAGGACAGGGCACCAATCCATCACTGGGCACACATTCACACAGACACACTCTATATGGGGCAATTTGGAGAACTCAATTGACTTGATCCATGTTTTTGGACTTTGGGAGGAAACCGAAGAACCCGGAGGAAACCCACGCAGACACGGGGAGAACATGGAAACTCCACCCAGATGGGGATTCGAACCGGTAATCCCTAGTGCTGAGAGGCGAACGTGCTAACCACTAACCCACCGCACCGCCCTGATATTGTCTATCTTCTTATCTGCAAAAACGAGCAGAAAGGTAGATGTGTCTGAATAAAGTGCACAGTGAGTAGAATGTGTTTAAATACTAGATGCATTGCTGTGAATTACAAATTACATCAGATCAACACAAAAAAAAAAACAGTAACGTGCATCATCCACCACCCAAACAACTGCTTTGCGGAGGTCATGTCCATTAAAGAGCAGAAAAGAGGACCAACAACATATGCAGTGAAACACATTTCTGCAAACTACATCTATATGTTAAATGAAATAATAAAATGAATAAGTATAGAAACCAAGAGGTGTAGTATATATGAAAGGATATGCATTTTTGTAAATAAATCACAGGTAAGAGGTTATGGTTAGTCATGATGCGTAGATTTACTCACAATAATACACAACCTTGAGTGCCTTATCGCTTTTTTAAATAGCTCCATATTTTTGAGATAGTAAACCTTTCCTTTTCTAAACATTTACATTTTTTTAGTACACTAAATATTAACAACCTTAAATCTAAAACTTGTTCACGGATTAATCTGATGCTTTCATTTCAAACATTTAGCTGTTATAATCTTAATGCAGGATCTCATATGGCTGTCCACAAGACATGAAAGAGGTTAAAGTGATTTAAAAAGGATACATCCAGTTCACTCTAAAAAGAAAAAAAACAGATAAATGATTAAGTGGCTTGATTGTTCCCCCCAAGTATTTATTTATGTATTTTTATTTTTAATAACCGAAAACACTAATAAAGCAGTTAATAGTCTTGGAAAGGTTGTGTATTAATATTTTGATTTCTTGTGATGTTACTGCAGCTCAAAATCAAAAGTGATTTATCATGCCTACTCTGCATACACACAGAGAAATTTGTCCTCCAAATTTAACCCATCCGTGCAGTGAAACACACATATATACACACACTGGTGAAATCAGCACACACGCCAGCAGTGGTGGGCAGCCCTTTATACGGCGCCCGGGGTGCAGTTGGGGTTAGGTGCCTTGCCCAAGGGCACTTCAGCCATAGTAATTTGTGGGACGAGAAATCGAACCAGGGACGTTCAGATAGCAAGGCTGTTTCCTTAACCACAAGCCTATAACTGAACCTCTGCATGAGTCAATTAGTCTGTAAATCTAATGAAGTTTGTACTTACCACGCGACTAAAATACTTGTCAAGAACTTCAACGAAGTTGTGCATGAGTTCATAAATAGAAAGCTCATTCTGCAGGTAAAGGGTAAAACAATTAATAGCCGAGTCCACCACTGGACTTTAAATGCAACAGTTTAATGGCAGAAGAAAACAAAAGAAATAATATAACTTACTTCAGTGTCTGTGATACCAGCAACGATGAAAAGTGCTGCATACTGCCGATACACCAGCTTGTAATCCTTGTACTCCACAAAGGAACACTTCACAAAGATTAAGGAAACAACATAAAAACATATTTTATTAAGAAGGTAAATGTAATGAGAATATATTTTTAATTTCCAAAAAAATGCTTGGCTTGCCTGAAGAACCGTGAAATTAAATTAGAACTGCATTTACAGAAGAAGGCTGCAACAGTACTTGTAACATGGCAAATAAAAAAATTAAATATGTTTAAAATTTGTTAATATATTAGCATACACAGAAATCGGGCCAAATTCATTTGTGTGAAATATAATTGTAAGTTTTTGTGTATGTTTATTTATTTGTATAAAACGGGTAGTTCTGGTCCAACTTTTGTCCAACCATGACATTTTTGACAATAATGCACACCTCTGACTGCATTCATTTGTAGCAATGTGTGATATAAAAAACATTGGGAAAATAATGTATTGTTATGCCTTCTGTAATTTGGCCACTAGATGACATTATTTGATTGTTAGAGAAATCAGAATCCTGTTACTCAGCGATCAATGTTCACTTTTAAAACCAGAAACTAGATTACGTCACAGGAGACCAGTTTATTAATGATTTTGCTTTCAATAAACGTATTTATAAATCAAACTTAGTTTTTTTTTATAATAGTGTGTTTGTAACCATGTTATAATAGAAAAAAGGCACTTGACGTTGTCTAATAACACTTTATTCCTGCGATTTATTCACAATAATGCATGACCTCTGATGCCTTATTGCTTATAACACGGCTCGTTCCAGTTCTTAAATCTTATCGATTGAGCTGTTTGTCTAGCTGTGACATTATTGACAATAATTCACCTCTTCACATTTCTTTTAATGCATAAAATACAATGTTATTTTAAATCTAAAATACAGAATATAAATATGAGTTGATTCCCGATAAGCACCATGCCTGTTACGACTGTTGTTTATAAATTGAGTTCTGTAATATGGCTGCTAGATGGCAGTGTTTGGTTGTTAGAGAAACTGGAATCCTATTCTCGTGATCAGTGTTTGCTTTAAATTGTTTATATTGGGTCTAAAGGCCACAGTTTGTGAGTTGACCCAAAAACATTGAATTCAAGCCACAATACACTGTGAAGACTGTAAAACATGGAGGTACAAGCAGATGCATAAAATAGGGTGAAATTGCACATAGCCACCAGCCCTCACCACATTCCTAGAAAAAAAAGAATTGCACGTAGCACCAATCCCCCCCCCAAAAAAAATCATTGTAAATAGTAATATGTAATAGTATGTTTTTTTGATGTTTCCATTCCAACAGAGAGTGTTAACATTCACACCCTACACACAGATGTTTCTATATTGATACAACCTGAAGCAATATTTTTATTTTGCACATATATGAAGGCTGCCTTCCTGACATTTTACTTTATAACCTGTTAATAACCATAATCACAACTTATTTGCTGCCTCACTTCTTCTTCTGAGGTCAATGCCAGCAGGGCCAACAATGTGTGCCATTGCAGAGCCCAAGTGCCTATTCGTTCCTCACAAATCAAAAGGTGTAATGAAGTGAATCACGTTTGATTGAACGAACATTACATCAATGCCAGGCAGAGAATAGAGGTCCATGTTGCATCCCAGGTCACCTCTCACCTTTCCAATGTTCAGACTGACACATAATAATTTCCCTGGAGAGTTAAAAAATAGATTGGCACTTTCAGTTGACTGCGATTATGGAATCCAGGTGATGGCATGTCCCCAGACTCCCCATGGCATCTAGTTTCTCTCTTTTCTTCCACTGGTCCAGATGCCAATGAACTGCATCAAGGGTGGCACACTCTTCTGCACCCCAATTGCCGCAATCCTAAACACATTTATACCCCCATCCAAACATTTCACCAATCAGTGGGTAATGGGAGTGAGCATCAAGCTGTGACTTTCATTAAATTTGTCCCTCTGGGATTGATAGTGATGAGAGTCTGCACTGTGATGGCTGCAAATTCAGCAACACAAGATTTTAAAAACTTTTAATTCACTCTAAATTTTTAATATAGACACTGGTAATTTTTTTTAATTTGACTATGGTGCAATATTGTTATTTGTAAGCATGCACAGAATTTAATTATTGTGCAATTAGTATTAGGTTACACTATAATTAGATTAGAATTATTTTCTAAATTACCAGTGTTGAGGTGAACTGGGATTGCTGTTGCCAAAGACTTACTGCCAGATCCAAAGTCTGTTATATCCTAAAAGTCTAAATTTGGACTGAACCAGGTGCTGCTATGCCTCAGTCGGTGGAGGAGCAAATATTTTAGGTTTAAGCTAGAATAATATACAACTCTTGCTAAATTGTAGCAAATGTTTGTAGTGATTTGTGAATTATTATAATAATTGGTAAATAATTACCAATGATTGATGGTTCATTTGTAATGTAGCAGCATTAGAGACGTGGTCTGATCAGCCACGGTGTGTTTTAGGGTGTCTGTGTGCAAGTCAGTAGTTTGTTTAAAGCAAAAATGCAGTAGCATAATTTGAACTGTAAACTTTTTTTTTTTAGAATGAATTAGAAGTAATTAGCATTTTTAAGAAACATCTCTTCCACAATCACTTGCTATAAAATGTTTTTAATTGATAAATAATTAAAAAAAATAGGAACCAGATTGAATAATGATCATTTGTGATTATACTACAGTGTAGCTGTTTTTTCTTCCTTCCTGCTTTTTGTTCTCTCATTTGTACGTCGCTTGGGATGAAAGCGTCTGCTAAATGGCTAAATGTAAATGTAATGTAATGGGACATGCATACATTGTGTGTCACAATGGAACACCTATCCCTTTTGTATCCCTGCAGGTATACCTGCCCTCTGTCTTCCAGCATATAGCAACCTTATAGAAACTTGTGCAGTTTACAATTGAGAACTCTCTTATCTCCTCTGTCTCAGTCTTATTTATGTTTGAAGTGCTTTATGTGCACAATGTGCTTTAGTATCTTCCAAACCTGAAGTGGAATGTTCATACTGTCCTGGCCAGCAGATCATTTTTTTACTTGCACTGAACTGTTTATTAAAATCAATTACATTTGTATCAAATCTTAATTCTCACTACCATGAATGCACATTTTAAATGCAACTATTATATTTTTTAACTGGGCTCTATTTTCCCCATATTTTTTGGTCCATATTTTTCTAGGGTCGAACATGAACACAAAAACCTAAAACTGCAAGTTGGTTGTACAATGTAATTCTATGAAGTCAAGCTCAAAGTGAACTTTATTGTCAAAACTAAAATATGTACAGTACATGTACACAGTAATGAAATTGTGTTTTCCTCAAACCCACGGTTTGGTACTACACATTTAGAGAAACATTAAATACACCTAAGCTTGCAAGTGTATGCAAATAACAACAGTGCAAATATAAACAATAGTGCAAAATGACTGAACACAGATTTGAGAGCACATACTGATGTGATTTCACATGATCAATTATCCATGTGAAAATAAAAATTTATTTTTTTGTTGATAGAATAAAGTGTATGAAAACCTAGAAAAGATATTTTATAGACCTTTGTATCACTAGTCCCTTTCTATAGATAATTGACCATCATAATTCAAATGAACTGCTACTTCTCATAAGGAAGAAATATATAGTGGAGGAAGTCACTTGTTGATTTTGTAAGTTTGCCCATTGACAAAGATATGAACTATAATGTTCTATATATGTCTATAATTCTTTTTTTTTATTTTAACAGTGAGATAGAATATCAAAAAGAAAATCCAGAAAACTGTATAAATTATAGAAATTTATTTGTATTTTGCAGAGAGAAATGAGTATTTGATCCCCTACCAACCATTAAGAGTTCTAGCTCCTACAGACCAGTTAGTTGATCCTAATCAACTTGTTACCTGTATTTTACCTATATATTTACTGTTACCTATATTCTGTCTAAAATTGTCACCTGTATAAAAAAAGACCTATCCACAAACACAATCAGTCAGAGTCTAACCTCTCCAACATGAGCTTTCTAAAGAGCTTTCTAAGGATGTCAGGGACAAGATCGGCTACAAAATCATAAGACACATAGAATTTGTTGTGCATCAATTACTATTAAAATGCATGTAATACATGGAAATAACAAATGAGAAAAGTTAACTGACCTCTTCTTTTGCACGAAACAGGCAGGCCTTGATCACACCAGCCTCCAGTGCAGCTCGCTTCCCAATATCCACATCCTCATAGTACTTACAGAGGCGTGTTTGGCCCTGCTTATTTACCATCAACAAAAACTTAATCATGGCAAATGCTGAAAAATAATTAAAATTGCACTCAATGAGACCAAGATTTATTAATATTAACAATATTATGGCTTTGTGGGTATCCATTGGGAGGCCAGTCAGTGGTGGCTAATGTAATGGCAAGGCGGAATAGCTTTGAGGACTAAAAAAAAGTAGTGCCAGCTCAGTGAATTCACATTATGTTTGGTTTTACCGATCCGATTCATTTATACTGTTATTTCACTTCCATAAAGTGCTTTTTTTTTTTAATGTACCTGCCTCCAGTCCCTTCCTCGCTACAATATTTTTATTAGTGTATTTTTATAGATCTGTGAATCACTAATGCCATCCCTATAATTTAATTAAATCATTCAAATGAAATGCTACTTCTCATACGGAAAAAATATAAGTTACTTCATTTATTTATTTATTTTTTCCATAATAATTCAGCTTACAGAGGTCTTTAAACAAAATTTGTGGCTTACCTTGCTACAATATTTAATATTTTATAAGTATATTCAAATTAATAAAAAACAATGACAATTTTTTTTTAAGTTTAAAAAAGGTAATCAATATGGTGACTGTTATAAGGTGATTTTATGACGGTCATGATTTTTTCCCAATCTTAAGATTTTTCCTAGGTGGCACGGTAGCTTCTGAGTGGAGTTTCCATGTTCTCTTCGTGTCCACGTGGGTTTCCTCCAGGTTCTCCTGTTTTCTCCCACAGTCTAAAAACATTGATTTAAGGTAAATTGAATGCTCTTAATTGCCTCATATAGTGTGTCTGTGTGAGTAAGTATGCCTGAAACATTCTACCCAGGATGGACATGTGTCCAGTGATAGATTGCCACCCTGTCCTGTGTATGCCCAGCGCCTGAAACATTCTTCCCTGGATGGGCATGAAGAACCCCCCCACACACACACACCGACCCTAGTAGAGACTTGAGCAGAAGATAATGAATAAATAAATGAAAGATTTTTCCTTTTTTGAACATACTGACCTCAGAATGATCTTTGATGGTGTGCTCTTTGTAATACTTTATCCTAAAAATATGTCACAATATTAATTAAAAAAAAACACTCATAGCATGTAAATTCCCCAAAACATCTACACTTCTGTTCTTTCTGTGCTCTAGTTTGTGTTATTTGGCTGTTAAACAATTCTATAATTCCCCACATTTTGTTTGCTCCTGTCTCTGTGGTACGTCCATGTTTAGGTCGCAGAGAGAAAGCCGGGAGAAACCCCCTCATAAGCACACGCTCTATTTAGAATGAACGTCTGCTCGAACGCGATGCGGGTAGAGTTGCAAACCGCGCTGTTGCTCGCTAACGAGTGCGCCCCTCTATTCGGCGAACGAGCGCTTGTTTAGCTGGAACTAACGTCCTCAGTAGACTGCTATGGATGCGGTTTAGAACGCAGCCTGCAGCGTAATCCCATCATGCAGCGCGGCTCCAAACTCCTGGGTGAGTAGGAGCCTCACATCATCCACAACCAGGGAGCGGAATAATGGCGGCCGGCAAATCGGTTCGCTAGCACTGATTGGCAGAAGAGCGTGCGGACGGAGGAGCGGCCGCTCGGAGACCTGGACAAAACGGAAAGGCGTTCGGCATCGGACCCGCGCCGGCGAGGAAAGGACATAGTCTCGGTTTATAATCACACGCAGGACGAGAGCGGATTTTTCCCCCAAAAAATAGGGATCACAAAAAGGATATGGAAGAACATCCGGGCGGAGGGGGAATGGCTACTGCGAGACAGCAGTCATCGTTGCAAGGGAATAATAACAACAGCGTGAATGCACAGTTAGTTCATGCTGGAGGCGCACAAATGGGGCAGCAGCAGCAGGACGAGAGCCCGAGGCCGAATCAGTACACTATCCCCGGAATATTACATTATATCCAGCACGAGTGGGCCCGATTCGAGATGGAACGAGCGCACTGGGAAGTGGAGCGGGCCGAACTACAGGTATCCGATGGCTTTTTTTTGCCAAGCACCCCGTTCTTAACTATAAACTAACTATCCAAACACGTTCTGCAACGCATTTGACTGTTCCTGGAAACACGATCGGTAGAACTGTGCACTCCAGCCTTTACGCCGTGTGAGCCGGTAGCTCTCGGCTCCGTCCCTATAAACCGCACACAAGGGTGATAATAGATCACAGAATGACAGTTGCGGGTGAAATGTGGCACACTGTTTAGTACAGAGGCATGCGATTTGGGACGGAGCCGCCCCCCCCAAACTCGCGTGGAGTTCGTTCTTTAAACTGATCCAGCAAAATGTTGGCCGTAACTGTCAGATAGGCTTAGTTTATTGGACGTACCTCGCCGGGTCTGCACGATAGTAGTGTCAGATCTCGTTAGACTCTTCTTTCTAGCGTGCTAGTTTTTAGTTTATAGAGAAACGCAAAGTAACCCCTGTTTAACACAAGCAGCTTGCTGACTTTCAAATAATCTCCAGTGCAGCCATTTTGTTTCGTCAATATGGCGTCTCTACAGCGGAGTGCTTTTTTCGGATATCCCGTTAGCACAACCAGTCTCGTCTTGTTCGTAACGGCAACTATAACTGACTTAATAGTTGTTACTAATTTTGAAATTAAAATGTACGTGGATCTAGAATGGTACCACGCGAGTGCTGTTTATAACACGGTTACTTTGAACCCGTGAAATAGACATCGGTTTTACGAAATAGGTTCTTACATTTTGTTTAATGATTTCTTTAAATGAAACGTGCAATAGTGATCTGGGTTTTAGTCCTTGGGGTAGTTTAAGGGTGGGTGAGTGGATGTCTAAAATTAGTCATGAGTTAAACATGTACATGCTGACGATACTGCGAATCCTCGCGATTCCAGGAATATCACCGTATTTCTTTTTCGGAGCTCCTAACGGAAACTGCCTAAAAACATCCATTCATCCATTATCTTCTGCTTTATCATCTACTAGGGTCGCGGGGTGGGGAGAATCCAGGGAAGAACGTTTCAGGCGCAAATCTATCGCTGGGCACGGCACACACACAAACACACTCTATATGGGGCCATTTTTTGGAGAATTGATCCATGTTTTTAGACTGTGGGAGGACACGAGGAGAACATGGAAACTCCACCCAGATTGGGATTTGAACCCGGAATCCTTAGTGCTGAGAGGTCACCATGCTGGCACTGCCTGTTAAAACGATGTTCAAAAAGTTTTTGTACTTTTATTTGCTTTATAGGGCCTTTTACAATTTTTTTTATCAATTTCTGTAATTTAATAAAAAGAATTTGTTTTGGCATCTTAGCATAAAACTTTTGTTTAGTTTTGGCATCTTAGCATATGTTTAAGTGGGTTAAACCAGACAGATAGTACATAGATTACATAGCAAATTTTTTTGGTGTGGTGAAATAAGTGCAAAGAATCATGTAATTTGAACAATAATGTACTAGGTGACACTTTTCTCTTGCATTTAAAGGAGGTAATACCTGCACCTTGTCTTAGCGCAAGTACCATGCTCACCTTTGGAACGTCAGCTGAGTAGATGTATAAAGACATTCTGTTAACAGTTATATATGACATAGTTTATTGTGTGTGTGTGTGTACAGCACAAGTCAAAACTTTGGATACACCTCATTGCTTCACTTGCCTATTTTATCCGTTCCACTAAAGGTAAAGCTGAACTTTGTAGGCCTCCAAAAACAGACTCTTTTCCATGTGTTTGTGGACAACAGTGCATGCTGTGTTAGACCCCTATACTCTGTTCTCTAATGGTCAAGAGCCCAGTAGTACCACTACAGAACAGGCATTATTTGGTTTGTGCATTATTCTCAATGCTGCACTTAAACACCCTCACTATTGTATATATATTTATATCTTAGGTGTGTAATGGTACATGCAATTCATGGTTAAATTTACACCGTGGTATGGACCACACAGTTCGGTAAAAAAAAAAAATTCTTATTTTTCACCACATCTATTAAAAGCTTGAAATCAGGGTCTTTCACCATGTTGTGGAATTTTTTGCCAAGTTCCGTACTTTTAAGAGTTTAAAAAGTGTTTGATAGCATATGAAGTGTTTATATGAGTGTGGGAATTTGTTCCTGTTTGATTTTCTATCTAGGGAACAAAGAATTGAGTGCCAACACATTTACTCACAGAAAGAAATTGTAGGTTAAATCAAATTTGTGTTTAAAAGTGGCAGAAATTAATCGTTGGGTTGCAAGTTTTTTTTTATTAACTCTGGTTATCAGTACATATGGATGATTCTGCTGAATATGCGTTAAAACGTTCAAAATGTTTCCATAAACATACCTCACAACTGCTGCCCAATGCCGACAAACCATCCATGTTCGATCTACCTCCACGCTCCAGTGCTTTTGTAATCACAGGGACCAAAAATCCTCCCAACACGGTCATTTTGAATGAAGCAGGCAGATCCTCTAACTTCCATGTATTGTACATGGAACAAGTAGGAGATTCATGAGACTTTAAAAGTTAGTTTTCGTCATTTGGATAAATGTGATGTCATTTAAATTTAGGGACGTGGTAGCTCAGTGGCTAGGGTGTTGGGCTATTAATCCGAAGGTTGAAGGTTCAAATCCTATGTTTATTAAAGTTACCAATGTGGGCCCTTGTGCCAGAAAGTTCATTGCTTCGGGGAAGCTGGCCCTGTGTTCTGACCCCAAATATTAAGTTAGGATACTTGTAAGTCTCTTTAGATAAAGGCGTCTGCTAAATGACCAAATGTAAATGTAGATTGTTGTCAAAAGATTAAATATTAATAATAATAAATAACAATTATTAAACTAAATAAAAATAATTAACATTATAAATAAGAATTAATTTTATGAGCTCAAAGGCGATTTAAGTTTTTAATATGAATCAATCCAGTCAAGTACAAGGCCAACATCCCACATGTGTCCAATATATTAGGCCTTGAACCCACAATTGATAATCTTGAACAAATTTTCTTGGACTTAATCCAGCATAGGGAAGACAAGATGGCACAAAATGTAAATAATGGAAAGGTCTGATGACTTTTGTTAAGAAATGACTGTAAAATTGTTGCTTTTATAAAAATATTATTGTTCTTACTTAAGTTTAATTCTACAGGCTGTGTGGAAACCTGGGATAAAATAGGTCCTCATATAAGGTGTGTTAATAAGGCACTAATTTGAGGTATTACTTGTGCAGGCGATGCATGGAAAATATTGAGGAACGTGGTAGTTTTGCTATTTTTCCAAAACAAAATTATCGCCATGCTTTGAGGTAGAGAAGAACCACAGCAAACAGTTGGCTGGTCTGAACATACTCTAGGTGTGTAGTATTGCTAATAATCCCTAAAAGACTGTGGCTTAGTGTCAATAAATCACTAATCACATTTATAGGTTTGAAGCTCCAGTGCACAACCACTGTAGTTCCACATCTCTGTACAGGTGGGTTGAGTACATGAGTGACAAAATATAATTGTAATGCCTTGAATAAAATCCAAAAACCCATCAAGAAAAACAACAATGTCAAAATTTATGGATTTCTTACACACCTTTATTCAAAGAAAATCCAGCAAGACTGTGGCGAAACACTCCAGCCATGCAACTCCAGACATCAAACCACTGATTGCGGAATATGTTAAAGCTTGGTGGCAACTAGAATGGGAATTACATATAGACAACAGACTTTCAGAAATATGCCCACATTATTATTCAAATTTATGATAATAAGGAATATAAAGCTGAAAAGCCCTTTACTTTAAATACTGCTAGAAAATTAATTTCCTTCCTGACACAAGCTGGGGCTGACAGAATACCTCTAAGGAAAGACACTATATGAATTCTTATTTAACACAACGTGTCAGTGACCTGAACAGCAGCAGCAGGTGGTTAATAAAACGGTCTCAATTGATGTATATAATCAAGGCTTGTTTTGGTTTAATATCTACTGTGGGGTGGCATGGAGGCAACACATGGTTAGTAAGTTTACCTCTTAGCGCTGGAGATCCAGGTTCGAATCCCAATCTGGGTATTTCCATGTTCTGCATGGAAATTGTTCCATGGGTTTCCTCCGGGTTCTCTGGTTTCCTTCCAAAGTCCAAAAACATGGAGTACGTTGAATGCTCCAAATTGCCCCATATAGAGTGTGTCTGCCCAGCACCTGCACCCCCCCCACGAGGATTAAGCTGAAGATAATCAATGAATTTCTAAATGTCTATTAATATATTGTATGATTGTATGATCAGTGTTGCAATTTCCATAAAAAGATATCTGCTTCCCCAAACACAAACACGCACACATACACATGGGCAATTTTGGAGAACTCAATTGACTTGATCCATGTTTTTGGAGTGTGGGAGGAAACCGGAGAACCCGGAGGAAACCCACGCAGACACGAAGAGAACATGGAACCCACCCAAATGGGGATTCGAACCGGGAATCCCCAGTGCTGAGAGGAGAACGTGCTAACCACTAAGCCACCGTGCCGCCAACTTGGATTTAATGTAAAAAAAAAAAAAAAAAAAAAAAAGTATTGTATCGTATCATGGGTAATTCTTAAGTATTGAAAATAATAAAGTTTTTGGCTCGAAGAAGCAATATCGAATGGTCATGAAGACTCCAATTTACAACACTAGTTTCTCTAAACAATTTAGGGACACTAATTAGATTACATGGCAACATGACATGCCAGAACTTTGTAATTAATAATCTGTCTCTGCTAAGATATATAAGTGAGTCGTCTTTAAATCTTTTAGTAAGACAATGGTCTTGCTAATACATTGCTCAAAAACTTAAGGGAATGCTAATTCATCACAGAATAATAAAAAGTCATTCAGTCTTCAAAAAAACAACAAAAGAATTATAAAAATGGCATATAAAAACATGTGATATTATTTCATTTTCCTCAATAAATAAACTTTTTTTGTTTTGTCTCTTATTTACATTTTTTATTTCAAGTTTATGGCCATATGTAGGCAGAAAAATTCTTTCATGCATCATTGCATCCTTTTTTATCTTTATCATAGCTGCCATTAATTATAAAGCAGACTATGGAGCTTTAAACATCAAAATATCAAATACAGTAAAACCTTGTTTTCGTTGACTTCGGATATCACTGGATTCGGTGTTTACCAATTTTCTTCCAGTTTACATCTCCGTTTTTAACGGTTGTTTCGGATTTAATCACTGTGCTCACATGACGTGCGTACAAATGTCAATGTCCTCGTTAAGTGTTTCCCTTGCTAATTAAACGAAAAGTTACTGTTTGACATTCAGCTCCATCATGGTACAAAAAAAGGTCAAAGAAAATGACCAGAAACACATTCGAGTTGAAAAAGGAAATTTCAGAAATTGACTTTTCAATTGTAGCGAGCAAAGTAAGTAACAGGTAGGATTTATGCATTGATGCACTTACAAAGGTTGAAAAGCTGATAATTTGCATCAATCAAACACTTTTAGATGGTAAGAAATGTAAATGCTGTTTTGTTAAATGTTCCTAAATTAAATTTAAACTTAAATTTAATTCCTAAGTTAAATATTAAATGTACTATTTACCTATAGTTTATTTTTCAGTAAAAGAATATAAAATACTGTAGAGGGCAGCACGGTGGCTTAGTGGCTATCACGTTTACCTATCAGCGGTTCGAATCCTAATCTGGGTGGAGTTTCCATGTGTTCCCCATGTGCACGTGGGCTTCCTCAGAGTTCTCAGATTTCCTCCCTCAATCCAAAAACATGGATTTAAGGTCAATTGAATGCTCTAAATCAGGGTTGCCCACACTTTTCTGGCCCGAGATCTACTTTTTCATTGGACAAATCATCGAGATCTACTCGGGTCAATCTCTATTTTTAGGCTTTTATATTAAAACCTGTTAACACACATCATGTTAGTATTGTCAAATATTGTCAAAAGAGACAGGGGGCAGGCCGCTCGCTTTCAGTTGTCCCATTTAGTGTGTGTGAGTGTGTGCCCAGCGATAGATTGGCGCCCTGCCCTGGGTGTACCTGCACAGTACACAACCCTTCTAGTGGATAAAGTAGAATAATAAATGAATGAAAAATACTGTATATATAATTCCTTTGTTCTGTTTTTGAAGTATTTGTTTATTCTGTTACAAATATTAAACACTACATTTATTATCTATAAAATGTGTGTTTGGTATTTATTTTGAATAAATTAATTTTTTCTCTTGAATGAATTAATTGCATTTACGTTGATTCAAATGTAAATAGGTGCCTCCGTTTTTATCTATTTCACCGTTTGTTTGCGGGCAGATTAGCAATGAAAACAGGTTCCACTGTGTCTATAAGTCAGCTATAGAATAGTATATAGTTGTTATATTAGAATACTAATAGTATAGAATACTATTTCAGTTGTTTATAAGAGTTACTCACATTGTAACAAACCTGTAAGTGCCCATCAGCCATGCATAAGTAATAGAAGGTCTTAGAGTGGGACACTATAAATACCCCTTTTTCTGTTCAGTGCACGCACATACATTAGTATGTATGAAAACTAGAGTTGCACAGCTGCTGTCTCTGTTATGGGCTGTAGTACATCAGCTGTCTTCTCTAAAATGAGCCACAAAGATTACAGGAATGAAAGAACTCTTTTAGCTATCATGTACCGATTAGTAAAATAGCAGAACTGCATTTTGGGGAAAAATAATTTAATGTCAGTTAGGAGTTTTTATGTTTTTATGTCAAGCTTGTGGTCTGTGTTTCAATAATTTTTTATAGCCGGCAACAAGTTCACTAGAGTTCTCTGGAAAATAAAGAGAAGTTGCTGTGACAGATTTGTGTTTTAATCTCTTAAGCAGTGTGGGGTGCCTGGCTTGTTGGACTTACTTAACAATTGTGTGTCCTCATAACCTTTATTTCTCTTTGCAGGCTCGAATAGCATTCCTCCAAGGAGAAAGAAAGGGTCAAGAAAATTTAAAGAATGACCTAGTTAGGAGAATAAAAATGTTAGAATATGCTTTAAAGCAAGAAAGGTTTGTAAAAGGCTTGGTATTTTTGTTTTTATATATATATATAGGTTTTCTATGTTTTGTTGTTATTGGCCACTGATCTTTAATTTAAAAATGTCCTTTTTAGAGCAAAATACCATAAATTAAAATATGGCACCGATCTTAATCAAAGTGAAGTGAAAATGCCAAGCTTTGAATCAGGTAAGTGCTTAAGTTTGTTTTCTATTTTAAATAAGCAACAACTAAGAAACAACTAAACAACTTCTATTGTGTCAGACTGTATAAATTTGTAATTGGTATATTATCGTTAATTTACCGATAGTATAATAAACATACTAAATGGTAGGGATGTAACTACACAAAACTCACAGTTCGTTTCACACTGTGGTATGCACAAATTTTTTCGTTCCTGAGCACTTATAGTAAAATGCTTGAAAACAGGGTCCACCACTACTGCATATAAATCAGAATAATTTGTTTATCCCTGGGGAAAATTGCAGATTTTGCATGGGAGCATAGACGATTTAATGTACTGGGATCATTTTTTCGCAGGTTGTTTTTTTAAATATATCCAATTCGCTATATTGTGGCATTTTGTACTATATATGTTGCTAAATATCCATAGGTTTAAGAGTTTAGAAAGCATTTAATAACATATGAGGTGTTTATATGAGTGTGGGAAGGTTTTGAAAACCGTAAACATATATAAATAATAAAATAATTATTATGCTGTTACATTGCTGGGTCTCTGTAATGTAACTCCTGTGATATGTGAGGGATTACTGTATATGCTTATTGCTTCAGTAATGGATTTGTTCCCGTTTGATTTCCCACACACATATGCACCTGTGGAAAGAATCGTAGGTTTTGTCAAATTAGTGTTTTAATTTGTGTTTAAGGCGGCACGATGGCTTAGTGGTTAGCACATTCGCCTCTCAGCGCTAGGGATTCCCGGTTCGAATCCCCATCTGGGTGGAGTTTCCATGTTCTCCCCGTGTCTGCGTGGGTTTCCTCCGGGTTCTCCGGTTTCCTCCCACAGTCCGAAAACATGGATCAAGTTAATTGAATTCTCAAAAATTGCCCTCTATAGAGTGTGTGTGTGTGAATGAGTGTGTGCCCAGCGATGGATTGGCGCCCTGTCCTGGGTCTATCTGCCCAGCGCCCGAGACGGTCTCCCCTGGATGGGCATCGGGAACCCCACCGCGACCCTAATAGAGGATAAGCGGGAGATAATGAATGAATGAATGAATGAATTTGTGTTTAATCTACCCGCACTGCTCCAGTGCTGCTGTAAATGACAGGAACCTAAAATCCTTCCTCATGGTGGATTTGAATGATGCAATGTATATAATTTTCTTGTATTGCCTTTAAACTGAGCTAGACTTAGCATGGCATTCTTGGAGGTGCTTACAGCTTAGATGCAACTCATCTCTTAGTTTTAGTTCTGTCTTGTGTTTTTTGGTCCTACAGTGGTTCCATACGGTTGTATGGTCCACGTGACATGTATTGAACGGTTCGTGATGAATACAACGTTCCGTTATATCCCTACTATATGGATAAATATATTAGGACTCACCTCTTTATCACTGTATTTTATGTGTTTTGTTCGGTTCTATTGACGGGTGTATCAAAACATGCACTTAGTCATGGATTTTGTTGCAACTTTGTGAGAACAGTTTGGGGAAGACCTTTCCCTATTCTTGCGTGACTGAGTCAACCAAGGTTCAATTGGTTTGGTGTGGAAAAAACACAACCTACAAAGAGCCTGTCCTAAAAAATCCCCCAACAGTTTTGGGATTAACTAGAATGGACATTGTTTTAAAATTAACTAGATAAAATTTTAAGGTGTTCCAGTATTAACATAATGTGTTATGTTGTCTAAATAACTAACATTTGTTTTGCCAGTTTTTGTATTAAATGTGTATTTAAATTTATACCATTACAAAATGTCAATATTAAATATATTCACATGTTTGAATACTTTATTGAATATTTAGTGTCTGCAGTTTCGTATTTCTGTTCATTATGAATTCAGCTTAACAGATTAAGATCATTTTATAAAGTTAAATTAGACATTTAAGCCTTAAAATCTTGATTTATGAAAATGCATGTAGGCTATTTAAGTCCATTTTAATTATTTTTTTTTTTTAGAAGAAACCAAAGATGCAGAAGTGTCCGGTGTACCCAACAGTCAGCTAACCTGGAAACAAGGTCGACAGCTTTTGAGACAGTAAGAAATGAGGCTTACATTAAATGTCACATTACATAACAAAAAAAATTACATTTAATTACATAAAGTTAGAATAAAGCTAGATAAAAAAGCAACTTTATATGGCTAGCAGTTAAAGCTGGAAGTCCTAGAGCAGCTCGTCAGATCTGTTTTTTTTTTAATACATTTTTTTATTAAATGGTTGCTACTTTTTGAAACAATAAAATTGTGTATTACTTTGTTAGTTCTTTTTCTATTTATAAGTTTTGCTCTTTCTGTTAACAGATATCTTCAAGAAGTAGGTTACACTGACACAATATTGGATGTGCGGTCACAGCGTGTGCGCTCATTACTTGGCCTATCGGGCTCAGAACAGAATGGCTCAGTGGAAACCAAGAACTTGGAGCAAATCCTTAATGGAGAAGAGTCGCCGACCAAGAGGACAGGACATGATGTGAAAAGGTGTCTTTTCATTTACATTCTATTTTGATGATTACATGAAAAGTTAAAAGGATGATGTCTACTCTTGTAGAACTTGAGTACATTACACCTACAGGCATGACCGTGTTCTAAAGATTTAGAATTTCTTATATCACAGAAATCCAGGAGATGTTTTGGAGACATTTAACTTCTTAGAGAATGCTGATGACAGTGACGAAGAAGACGATGATGGTGACCTTATGAATGACATGACGTTAAGAACTGATAAACAAAGACTAAAGAAACAGAAAATTAAGGTGAGAGAACAAAGGAGCTGTCTTGATTAATGAATATATTTGTCAAAAAGGCTAGAGGTATTTGCATTCAGTGTTGAATGTTTTGTTGAATATTAGAAACAATTAGAAGATTTTATATTGTTCCACAGTTTAATATAGGTCTAAATTATTATAAAACGGGTAGTATTGGTCCTTAAATCTGATTGTCTGAGCCATTTTTACCATCTGCGACATTATTGATAATAATGCACACTTCTGACCATTTTACATTTGTATCAATGCATGATAAAAAGGGTTACAAACACACTGTACAAAAAGGTTTGATTCATAAATGCGTTAACTGAATGAGTTTGTTATTCTGTGACATAATCTAGTCCAGTTTTTAAAGTAAACGCTGATTAACAAATTTCTGGTTTCTCTAACAAATACTGACATCCAGAGGCCAAATTACAAAACATAGTTTCTAAAAAACATTGGGATAAAAATCTCTCGTATATCACTCCTTGATAGGAATGTTAAGCGTTCAGAGGTGTGTATTATTGTTAATAATGTTACAGCTGGACAAAAAGCTCAGCGAATCAGATTTAAGGACTGAATACATATGAATTATTATAATGTATAAGTTTTTTTATTTTTTATTTTGCTCACTGTTATAATTAGGCATCGTTTAAATAGGCTGGGATTTACAGTAGTGTTTTTAAGAGACTATGAAAAACTTAAATTGTCTATATTTATCTTTATTTATTTACATCCTCAAGCTGCGTCTCAAAAGTTTTAACTGCGCTTTAAAATGAAAGCATGAAGCCAAACAATGTAAAAATGAAACAATTGATTGAGAAATTACTTTTATTTTTTTGGCTCTTTAAAGTAACCACTCTTGCAGATATTACAGCTGAACACAATCAAAAAGATGATACCATACACTGATGTGCACACACTAAGAAAAAGTAAAAGTGTGAAAATGATTCCGCCTTCTTTTACAGTCTTTCAAGCCATACAAACAAGCTCAAATCAAATAAACTGCATTCTGTAATTTAGCCACTAGTATTTGCAGTATTTGATTGTCATAGAAACTGGAAACCTGTTACTCCTTGATCAATGTTTATTATTTTTCCAAAGATTTTTATAAACGGTTTTGTAATTTGGCCACTAGATGGCTGTACATGTTGGAGAAACCAGAATCCTGTTACCGATCAGCATTCATGTTAAAAACCGTGCTAGATTATGTCACGGAAGACCAGTTTATTAAAGTTCATGCTTTCATTTATGAATCAAACCTTGTTTTTATTATAGAATTTTTGTAACCATTTTATAAAAGTGATAAGGCACTTATAATACTGTTGTGTATTATTGTGAATAAACCACAGAAAAATTTTTTACTCTGCTATGTATTGTGCTTAACAGCACATCTTTATAGTGATTAATTCGTGCCCTCTCGTGCCTTATTGCTTTATTAAAGAATTTTGATCTCACTGTTTAGTTTCATATAGTGGTTTTAATGAACACCAACTTTAATTATTAATTATTTAAGACCACATTCTGAGAACTCAAGGATTGAGCCAAAAGTTAATTTAAGTGGGGTTTGTTTTCTCCAAATAGTAGTTCCTTGTCTGCACTATTATACTTCAAATTAATAATTTTTTACGAAACTTTTTTTGTAAACGAGAAATGCCTTGGACAATTACTTTTCCAAAACAAAGTTTGCAAACATAAATATAACCAGCTGCAGCAGATCTATTAAATCTAAATAATAATTTCCAATCCAGGTCCAGCTCAGCTCAAAATAATTAATTGGTAATAGGCGTGTGTAAATATTTGCATTTTTACATTACATTGTATTGTATTTGTTCTCATGTGGTGAAGGAGGCATTTAGTTTCATTGTGTAGGTCATAGATATTATCTCATAATATTTGTCCACCGCATAAATAATACTTAAAGCTCAGTGTCTGTCTTAACAGGTTGGAAATGAGGGATTAGCATCAGATCTTCCTGAAGATGCCGACACAGAAGAAGCATTAAAGGAATTTGACTTCCTGGTAAATGTGGAGGATGGAGAGGGTGCTGGAGAGGCTCGCAGTTCTGGTGATGGCACAGAGTGGGGTGAGGGTATTCCCATTCATTGACTACAATTTTCCTTGCCTTATTTGGTTTTACCCTGTCACAGCGTTCCTTTAGCCTTGACTGCTTGCTTGGTACAGGCACCTCTCGACCCCATCATGACCCACTTTTAGGACTAAAATAATGCCAGAACTTCCATTTTGGGTTTAGCATTTCAGCCAACACCAGCTTTGTGATTAATTTTTTCCTCCTGCCTTATACTCTCCATGAATGATAATGGCTTGTTTCAGGATGGTGCAAAAATGCATTTCAAAACCTAAATATTGGTTAAAACTGGTCAAAAATGTAAACATGTTTTCAACTACACAAAACTGAGTATGTTTAAATAAAATCTAAATTTGGTTGCTTTGAGAAATGCAAATAATTTGTGTTTTCAATAGCATACACTGTATGCAAAGTGTCTGTGGATCCTTTATAATAGGCCTTATTTTTTCTTATAATATCTTAAATTCATATGTAAAGGTTATTCAAATATAAATACAGCTTATTTTTTTAAGGGGTGTGGTAGAATTCCTATGAAACATAATGTTTTAATTTTAGTTTTTTATATTTTCATGTAATGTTTTTTTCTTCACAAATGTATATTGTGCCAAAGACATAATTGTTACCCTTTCTATATAAAAGGTCAAATTGTGTTGTGTAGTTAGGTGTTAATAGGGGGTGAAATTCCTTTGTTCTGCCTTTGTCCCTGTGTTTTCAAAGAGTCATAAAAAACAAATGGAGAAGATAACTATTTGTTCTGCTGGAAGGAGCCTCAGTCAAAGAGAACTTTGATTTACTTAAGTGTGGTCTGATCCCACATCGACCCTATGAAAGGGGGTCTGTTGCCACCTTTGTTTCCAACCAATCGTGTCAGAACTTCAATTAGAATCAGAATAATTTATTCATCCCTGGGGTGGAAATTGCAGTTTTTACAGATGATCCATTAGTCAAGTTTATATGTACAAAAATAGAGTAAAAAAATTTACCATATGCGTAGTATTTAAAGTACAAAAGTACAAAAAATACACAATACTGTAAAAGTGGCAAAATATGGGCAATGAAAATATTTAGAGTTCTAGTTCTCCCACCTGGGGTAATTTGGTAGTTTCTGTGCTTGGGGCATAGAGATTCCGTTCCCCTGAAGTGGTGAACCATTTTAGTATTTGTGTTAAATAACTTTAATATGTATTAAGACACACTGGGGGTAGCAACAATTCCACCTCATAATAATAATAGTATAGACTAATGATTATCAGTGGCAAGGGAACTAAAAACCCTAATTCTAAAATTATTTCTTGTTTTAGGCTATCCAAGACAGTGCTATAGGCATGGGATACACTATAAATCCAGTGTAAAGTAATCAGTATGAAGTGCTTTTCAAGCTTAGCACAGTGGGAGTAAAAGCTGTGTAATCACACATGGAAAGCATTTGTAAAAACTCAACAGCATTTACCAGTGCTGCTCTGTCCCTTTCACCTCAGGTCCAAAGAGCACATCTATTTTAGGAACCAGCATTAGCAACAGCAGCACTTGCTCCAGACCTCTAAACAACATTTGGGTATATGGCTGGTCTCAAATCAGGGGTTCTCTGGTGTCAACACACTGGTAACAACACACCAGACTTATAATAGAATTGATTAGGAATTTTTTTAGGCTATCTTTCCATATTTTTTTAAGATTGCTTATACTTTTATGTGTGGTAAAGACACTTAAGCATACAGTACTCCATCCAGGATCGGATTGACTTGTTTTATTACTTTGATTATTAGTGTTCATTACTTTTTTTAATTTTAACTTCTGAAAAGTATCTAGAACTTTCATATCTGTTATGGGGGGAGGAGGAGGGGGTTAGTTGTTGTACCAGATACCAAAGGGTCAGTTTATAATGGTATGGGACAATTTAATTAATCACTGAAGACCTAAAAGTAATTTGTTAGGAAATTATAATGTTATAATGTCAAATTGTCATAAAACTTTTTATATTTACTTATAAATATTATTTATAAAAACTTTGACTTAGTTTACAATGTGACATAAATTACTTAGTAATTTGTTCACTTTAGCAGGTATTAATAAGAATCAGATTTTTGGCATTTTGGTCAACAATTTAAAAAAAAAGTCAACACGTTTTTTTTTTATTTGTACACTGAACATCTTTTCTTATTTTGTTGGCTTACTAAAAAATTTTGTGACATAAACTGGTGCTGGGGGAATCATACAGCCATTTAGAGGTGATTAAAGATATAGAAAGTAATTTTGACCAGGCACCAGGCAAGACGCAGAGATCGGATTCAGTTGTGGACGCTCTAGCATTATTCACAGACTGAAGAGTTTGTTCTCCTCCAATCCTGAATTATGTTTTGAGAAACAACACTTGTGTTTTACTTACCTTGGAACATCGCGGTTCATCTGAGGATGGCTTTTGGGAACTCAATGGTGCTAAAACATAAGCTGTATACTCATCAGGTGAGCTGTGCATCAGTCCTTTGACAGTGACAACGTATACAGACTTGCTTTTCCACTTTTGCAACACGTGGGGCCCAACTTTGTCACAAATCCACGACTAAAAAACATTTAGGTTGATGTTCAAGGTGGCATTGATGACACTATATACTTACCAATACCCATTTGGCGTTATTGTGTGATGCCAATTGATTTTGCTGATTTGAAGAAATGATCTGGTTTAAGAGCTTGTTCAAAACACTGCTGCTAGACATCTCACTGGAACCTAGATTCATGTCTATATTTTTCAGACTTTCAGTCTTGGCTTCTCTAGCATAGCTTCCTAAGTACAGGATACAGTTTTAAATCCTACTGTTTGTTTTTAAGGCTCTTCATGGCTTGGCTCCACATGATGACATAAGTGCTTATTATTCAAATGGGTCTATTTAGTCTTCTAATGAACTACTGGTAAAAATCTACTACTCACAATTAAAACAAAATGGTGATTGTACTTTTTCAGTTGCCGCCTCTACTCTGTCCATTGAGCAGTTTAAATCTTGCCTTAACTTACCTTTTTCACTTGCCCATGGCTGCCATTAAATATTAATACTCTTTTACTTTAAGAATAAATTTAGTAAAATAAAAGAATAAAAAAGAATAACTATTATGTTCATAAGTTAACCTGTTAATTTAACATCTTAATCTTATTAATCCTGTTATATATAAATTCAATTGTAATCTGTTGTACAGCACTTTGTTCAGCTTTGGCTGTTTTAAAATGTACTTCATAAATAAATTGTATTAGGGTGAATTCAATTTATAATTTTTTTGTACCAATACAGTATTGGGTATATATTTCCTTTCTTAAACTGGTATACTGAGAGTCATATTTAATAGCAGGGATGACATAGCTGTTAAAAATTGTGTCTGCCTATGCATTTTGTACGACAAACTTCTAACTATATACAGGATTGTTATTTGGGGTCTGAAGTTTTAGAATGTCATTTTATCTCAAGCAGTTACTCATGCTTTACATTACAACCATAATTGTAATGACTTATAGTATAACTGTTAAAGGCTTCCATGTGCGTTATGTATGAATGTGTTGTCATGCATAAATTAGCAGTAAAAACGTATTAATGACTTATTTTTTTGATATTTAAGAGCTATGGATTTGTATGGATCCATAGCTGCACAATGAATTTTGTTTCCCTCTTTGACAGCAAAGTTTTACATTAAGCCATCACAGACAAGAAGAAACATGTTAGTGATTAATTTTGTGTAACAACAACTGTTACTACTTCATTACAATTGCCTTTTTTAAATCTTTTTGTACATCAGCAAAGGTACTGCACTTTCGCCCCAGGTTTTGAGTTTTAAAAAGGGTTTGAGTTATGCTAATTTAATTTAACTCTTGTTTCCCCATGCTTAGTTGAACCACTGCCGTTTCCATCTGGAGGTGGCAAGTCCTTTATCATGGGCTCAGATGACGTTTTGGAAAGTGTGCTGGGCCTTGGGGACCTCGCTGACCTGACAGTGTCCAATGATGAGGCTGATTATGGCTATGACGTGAGTCACTAAGCATGCCTTGCATTCTAGACTTTTTTTTTTTTTTAACTATGAGCCACGTGCTCATTGAACATTGTTCCCATGAGTATTAGTGTAATCCCCTTTGACCATGGGTCTCCCTTTTGTGCTACAGAGAACCTTTTTTTCGACTCACTAGGCCTTAGTAAGTCAAAAGAGTACAGATAACACCTTTCGGATTAAAGTTTAGAGTTTTGTGTCAAGATTTATTGACTGAATAATCTGCTGATTATTTATGACGTTTCTTTCCTAACTTTGTTTAGCTAAACATACTGTAGTATAAAGGAATTAAGTATCTTGTTATGTGTTTTAAACATGCTTTCTGATAATGACTTTGTCAGTACACAAAGTCCATAATGCATGGTTGATTAGTTTTGGGGTGGAACTTGACTGGCCTGCACAAAGAATCTAGATCCTAACCTTACTAAACAGCCTTGGGATAAACTAGAACAGAAAATTCTAGTCAGGTTAGCTAGACATGAGGCAAAAAGAATTGAAGTGTGGTGACAGGCATTTTGTTTGTTGGTCGGAAAAAATAGTCTTGCTGTTTCCTGAATTTGTGTCTTAAAATTTACATTTACATTTGGTCATTTAACCTACACTTTTATCCAAAGCAACTTACAAGGTGAGCACAGGGTTAATCACAACATCCCTGGAGCAATGAGGGTTAAGGGCCTTGCTCAAGGACTCACGTTGGTAACTTTAGTGGATCTGGGATTTAAACCCCCTACCTTCAGATTGACAGCCCGATGCCACATTCCACAGTGGTAATATAAGTTTTTAAATATAAATCAAATATACATTCTTACATATAGTCTCTCTGGATAATGTCTGGAATATTCCATTGTTTGCATTACCCATCCATCCATTATGTTTTGCTTCATCCTATATCAGGGTCGCGGGGGGGGGGGTTCCCCATGCCCATCCAGGGGAGAATGTTTCGGGCGCTGGGCAGGACAGGGCGCCAATCCATCGCTGGGCACACACTTACTCACACAGACACATACGCACTCTATATGGGGCAATTTGGAGAACTAAATTGACTTGAACCTTTTTTTTGCACTGCGGGAGGAAACCGGAGAACCCGGAGGAAACCCACGCGGACACGGAGAGAACATGGAAACTCCACCCAGATTGGGATTCGAACCGGGAATCCCTAACACTGAGAGGCGAACGTACTAACCACTAAGCCACCGTGCCGCCCTGTTTACATTACATTTAAGTCATTTTTGTAAGCTTTATGGGACTGGTTTCCAATAGGGGTGGAAAGGTATGTTGTATTCATCACATACAGACCATACTGTTTGATAATCCTGCGCTATACAATGGTATGGAACGTGCAAAGACCAAAAAGCACAAGGCAAAAATAAGAGGCAAGCTCTACACCTGGCCAGGGTTGCGTTACATCAAATTGACAAATCCTCAATCAATTTGACCACAAACCAATAATTGTAATGCAAATAATTGGCCTCTTCTGAAACAAATCAACGTCTTTGCAATAACCACTTGTAATTTCTTTCGACATGGTTGTTTGATAAATGAGTAGCTAATCACTGCTTCAGTTAAGCTTACTATTTCCATGCAGTAATTATCTGATGGCTCTTATCCATTTGTGTAGATAAATTCAGGTGTTGATTTTATCATGGGTTATCATGGTGCTATGAGAGCGTGATAATAATTATTATTATTATCATCATTATGCAAGCATATAGTCTCATATTTTGCTAGATGTGCCTTCATTATACTTCTGATTCCGTCTTGCCCAAACTAGAATATTGTCATTAAACATCACCCAAGACCAGTTCACTACTTTTTGCGATACATTGGATTTATTTCGGTTTGATTTCAGACTTTCGAGTTTTAACTTATTTTCATCGCGATGGGATAAATAACAAAACATAAACCCATTTTGTTTCGGACCACTCAAAAATGCAAAGATGATGGAACATGTAACAGACAGGTGTTTGTTGTTATCCAAACAACAGTTATTATGAGAAATGAGAAAAAATGAAATCAGGCACCGCACAAACATTGGCTATAGCCAGTACAAAGGTTACTTTTTCTTAACAAATTTCAACGGTTGGTTTATGTTGCCATTCTCCAGTGGATAGTGTTCATGATCTAACATATATGGAACAGTGCTGTGGGCTAATGATTGCAAGATGAAACTTAACCAAATTGCTTGAAAAGCCAAAGTGTAAATAGACAGTATTTGCTCCTAATCCAAAACATACATGATCCCCATCAAACCTATCTTGTTACCAAACAAATTTGGCTCCATTGTAAATGCAAATATTTGGGAAATTAATCAAATACATTTTCAAAACTGCTTGTGGATGTAAAGATGATGTCTTATTTCCAAAAGTTAATGATGAATTCATTGTAGATTCACATAAAAGCACTGATGTAAAACTTTCTTTTGTCTCTTTTTTGTGTGATTTAAATTTATTTTTTAAAAACAGTTTTCATTTTTATAATCCTGTTGCAATGTTGCTTGATTCTCCTTTTTTTCTCTTTCAGCTACCAGCCAATAAGGATGCATTTCGAAAGACCTGGAATCCAAAATACACCTTGCGTAGTCACTTTGATGGAGTACGTGCCCTGGCCTTTCATCCTGTAGAACCAGTGCTGGTCACTGTCTCAGAAGATCACACCCTCAAGCTGTGGAACCTCCAAAAGACGGTTCCTGCCAAAAAGCAAGTTATTTTTCTAATTTGCTGCATGAATTGCACTGCTATGTTAAAAAAAAATAAACACATATATACAGCCATGACCGAATATGTTAGCACCCTTGAAATTTTTCCAGACAATTAATGATTTCTTTCAGAAAATGATTACAATGACATGTTTTGTTATACTAAAGAGGCACGAAAGTGCCTCTACATCTCTTTTCCTTGATTTATTCACAATATTTATTAGTGAATAAACTAGAATTACTTTATTACCTTATGCTCTTAATTGTCTATTTTTATGTAGTAGATGTTCTACATACAGGTGGCTTAGTGGTTAGCAAGTCCGCCTCTCAGCACTAGGGATTCCCGGTTAGAACCCCCATCCGGGTGGCGTTTCCATGTTCTCCCCGTGTCCGCATGGGTTTCCTCTGGGTTCTCCAGTTTCCTCCCACAGTTCAAAAACATGGTTCAAGTCAATTGAGTTCTCCAAATTGCCCTATATAGTGTGTGTATGTGTGAGTGTGTGCCCAGTGATAGATTGGCGCTCTGTCCTGGGTGTATCTGCCCAGCGCCCAAAACGTTCTCCCCTGGATGGGCATGGGGAACCCCTCCGCGACCCTAATATAGGACAAAGCGGAAGATAATGAATGAATCATCATGTGCATTGATCACAACTGCTATAGTGTGATAAGCATTTTGTGAACAGCATACTGATTTTTTTAAAATTTTCTTGTTGATTAATTTAAAACTTAATAGATGAAATGTAAAAAATATTATCGTATTGGGTTTTTTTTTCATGATAAATTTTGGCTTTATTTTTCTTGTTTTTTCAGTGTTGTTTTAATACACACAAAGGAAATAAACACGTGTCTAACAATACATGTCTAATTGCAATTTTCTAGAACTAGTGTATAAACTTTGGCAAGGCTCAGTATGAAGAAGAATGAAGAATATATTCATGATATATTTAACTTTTTGCTTTGTAGAAGTGCCTCTTTTGATGTGGAACCCATATATACATTCAGAGCACATGCGTAAGAATTATTTTTATACTCTTTTCTTTACTTCTTTCTTTAACTTTTTACTTCAGCTGCAGTGGCTTGTTTAAGTTTCAAAATGTTTATTTTCTTATGTCTGTTTCTTGTAATTTGTCATAGTGGGCCTGTGCTCTCAGTGGCCATTAATGCAAATGGCGAACAGTGCTTCAGTGGTGGTCTTGATTCAACAATACAGTGGTGGAATATTCCCTGCTCTACCATAGATCCTTACGACACATACAGTAAGAGCATGTCTTGTTTTTTTTAGTGAGCACACTTACCTGATTTCTAGGGAGGATGAATGAACAAGAGTGAGTATATTTAGGGTAGTATACAGTTTGTTGAAAATTGTTGATTTGTTGAAGCTATGCTGATGGTACTCAGCATCATTTATCTTTTGCCGCTGAAGTTACCACAATCTCTAATCGGATATTCACCCGCCTCACTGACATATCTGTTTGGATGCAGGCCCTTCATCTCAAATTAATTTTTGCAAAAACAGAGCTTCTCATAATTTCAGCTAAATCCTCAATCCATCATGACCTGACCTTTCCTAATAGACCTGACCTTCCTTAATGCACATCTTAATTGATCTGATCAGGTCACTTTGTTTTTGTTTTTACACTTTATTTGACTGACAAGACGAGTGAAGCTCAAAAAGAACTAAAATGTTTCACTTTCATTTAGAGTGCGGTGGGGGGATATTTTTTTACAATGTCAAACTCAAAATGCATTTGCTTTTATTAATGTTTATGTTCTGTTTGGGAGCAGTACAGTGGCTTATTGGTTAGCATGTTCTGCTCTCAGCGCTAGGGATGCCTAGTTCGAATCCCAATCTGGGTGGAGTTTCCGTGTTCTCCCCGTGTCCACGTGACTTTCCTTCGGGTTCTCCAGTTTCCTCCCACAGTCCAAAAACATGGATCAAGTTCAAATGAATTCTCCAAATTGCCCCATATAGAGTGTGTATGTGTGTGTATCCAGTGATGAATTTTCTCCCTGTTCTGGGTGTATCTGACCAGCGCCCGAAGTGTTCTCCCCTGGATGGGCATGGGGAACCCCCCCCCAATAGAGGATAAAGTGGAAGATAATTGATGGATGAATGGATGTTCTGTTTGAGAAAATGTTGGTTACAGTGATTGTTTTACATTTGTGCTGTATACTGTGTGTTTGGGTGTACTAAAATCAGGTTTTCTCCGTGCTATTTGCTGGAATGTGTTTAATAAAAAAACAGTTATAACAGATTTGACAATACTTACATGATGTGTGTAAACAGGTTTCAATATAAAATCCTAAAAAATAGAGATTGACCCCGGTAAATCTCGGGCCAGAAAAGTGTGGGCACCCCTGATTTAAAGTAAAGGTATTTGTGCTGGTACTACAGAGTGCACTAAAGTCAGATTATTGCATAGGCCTGTGTGATCTATTTCAGATTGTGTTATAAAAGATTAGTCAGCATTGCTTTAAATAATTAATAATAATTTAATTATCAAATCCCTTTGCCATTTCAGATCCCAATGTTTTAGCCGGCTCTTTACTGGGACACACCGATGCAGTATGGGGACTTGCCTACAGTGGAATCAAGAACCGGCTACTGTCCTGTTCTGCTGATGGAACTATTAAGCTGTGGAACCCTCAGGAAAAATCACCATGCCTTCACACCTTCAACTCTGAGAGAGGTAAGATCTATTGAGACTATTCTTTGATTCGAAATAGACAAGTGTACAATTTGTTGGTTATTAGTTGGGGTGGATTCCAGGTGAACTTATGAGACTAGACAAATATCACACCAAATGAGGACAAAAAGTTATTTCAAGTATTTTATAATTGCATTAAGCAATAAAAATACCAAGAACTTTTATACATACTTCACTGAGTTCAGGTGGACTTTTTGTAGTTCAATAACTACAATATGTAGTCCATTTGTTTCTTTACATAAGTTGTTAGTCCCCTTTACTTTCTCAGATGATCAGAATCTACACAGAGCAGGTATTTGGGTGATAGATGACTTTCAGTACTGCAATGTAATACTGACATGGTATTTGTGTGTTATGTTGGTATGAATGGATAAGACATGGTACTGCTAGACAAAGAACAGTACACCAATCCAAACGTACAGGTGTCCACTTGTACCATCATCCACCACCTAATAA
>JAFMOD010000334.1:580783-589406 GCA_019802435.1 Corydoras maculifer
TAAATCAAATCAGTATCTCTTTGTGAGGTCGGGCTCATGAGAAGAAAAGAAAGAGCCATCTGCAAAGAAATGACCATTTGCTCTTTTTAAAGTGCTGTGTGCATCCTCCAAATAAAAAGAAAAGTTTTCATTGCCGCTTCTAATAAGTTGAATTGGAACAATAATTGTAAACAGTTTTCATATTTGACCTACAGTCTATGGTGTAACTAAATGACTAAAGACTTTTTGTTTGTGTAATGCATGATTAATACAATAAAGTATTTTTTTCCTAGTCTTCCCAGAAAAGGATCAGAAAAGTTTGAAGAGTTTTCAAGAGATTTATGGGGCCTTTTCTTCATCTTTTTTTTTCTTTTCTGTTTTATTTTTCTTTAAATTTGCAAATTATGGGTTAGTAGATTTTGAAGACTGTACCACATAGCAAAACTTCAACTGATAAAAAGTAATGTATATAAAATGTCTATAATAAATATTAAATGGTGTCCCTGTATATGTAACCTGTTCTACGTTTCATTCAACTTTTCTTCTGTTCATACTACTCACATTTACACTCCAGAACAATCCTAAAAACATTCTGAATCATCATCAAGTTAAAACTCTGAGGATGTTTTGACAGTGTAGCAAGTATATTGGTGTATTCTTTAAAATTGCTTGATGTGTGTGTCTTTACAAGGTGCTGAAACAGATGATAGAAAAGCCCAGCCAATTCTTATGTTACTTGAATTGCATTAGATACTCTCTTTTAAGTGTGTAAGAGTACACAAAATTCACGGTTTGGTTCACACCAATAGACCACGGTTCGGTATGAATTTTGTACCGGGGGAATTTCTAAAACACTTTTCGTGGAACCTTGCATCACTTTTTTCAAACTTTGAACAAAAAACACATTTCACAACCTAAATTCACAAAACCTTTTTGCAAAACAGTTCAAACATAGCTCAAAACCAAACAATGTTGTCAAAACAGGACATGAGTTAATCAAAATGAACTGACAATTCAATACACACAACAACAAAAAAAGGAAAAGACAATTTCAAAACTCCAGTGCTGCTGTAAAACACAGCAACCCAAAATCCTCCCACATGGTTCATTTGAATGAGGCAGTATGTGTATTTTGTGTGTATTAATTCCACTCGCGGGTGGCACAGTGACTTAATTGTTAGCATGTTCGCCTCTCAGCGCTAGGGATTCCCGGTTCGAATCCCAATCTGGGTGGAGTTTCCATGTTCTCCTCGTGTCCGTGTGGGTTTCCTCCGGGTTCTCCGGTTTCCTCCCACATGGACTGTGATCAAGATGGATCAAGTCAATTGAGTTCTTCAAATTGAATGCTACAAATTTTCCCATACAGATTGTTTTTTATGTGCATGTCCGTGTGAGTGAGTGTGTGCCCAGCGATAGATTGGCACCCTGTCCGGGGTGTATCTGCCCAGCGCCTGAGACAGGCAATTATTTCAGTGTAACTGTAATTATCTCAATTTCATTCTAAAGCTTTTATCATTTTTGTTTATTATTAAATGACACTTTTTGTTTTAAATGTCTGGTCCTTTATTGAAAAGAATGTAATAAATTAAACAAAAACACAATCACGCTGCTGCTTATCAGTTTGCAATGTATTTAAGCATGCATAAACATGTGTATAGATCCATAGATGCATTAAGAATAGATTCTGACAAACTATTACACTTATAACACTTGTAATTAGGACTTTCTGTTTAAAAAGTCTTTAATACATCCCGATCCCATCCTGTGTAATGTACGAAACAGACAGAACAGGTGCTCAACTCATTGTGTACGCATGTTATGTTGCATTCTATAGTTCAGTTAGTAATCTGGTTCTGATCTTGTAATCGGATAAAGACATTAGGCCCTGCTGTTTTGTCCATGACACGCACAAGAGGGCACTTTTAACCTGTCGAATCTCCTGTGTGAGTATGTACCAGTAATTATGTTAATGTCTATGTTAATTCACTCTTGTGCACACGTACAGAATGGTGGTACAAAGAAACAAATAAGCCTGATATGCAAAGCACTGAGTGTTTGTAATAGTCTTAAGTAGCACTGTTTCCATAATATGTATGTGAAATATTTAGTAAGATGTTATTTGTAATACTACTTTGAACTATAAATTGTCAAATTTTATTCGAGTACAATTTACAAAGCTGTAAAAGCAAAATTTTGACCAATGATGCCACTAAAAGCTAACAAGTATGCAAATCCATCTAAGCAATTAAAGATCTGTCCCTGCAGAAAGGTTATACCTTGTTTTAAAAAATGTAAAAGGTTGTTAAACCTTAGAGGAAAAGGATTGGCCAATTAAAGCAAACGTTTAGTACCACCTTCTCATTTTTAGTACTACCTTCTCATATCTATGTTTTTAATTGTACCCAGTAAAATCCCTGCAGATTGCCCTTACAATCGGCTGCTCAAACTGCTCCAGCCCAGTAAACTCGCGAGTGAAGAATGTATGCGTGTCTTTGGGCTCTGACGCCATAGCTTTCAGGTCCTCCATTGGAGCCCAGCCCACACCTACAGAGATAACCGTGATCCCTGCAAAGGTACAAGTTGAAATCCATTAGTTATTAGGTGTTTTCGTAACTGGCAGCTTTCTCTTTTGGAGCAGAAACTTACCTGCTCGCTGAGCAGCAATAGCTGGCCCTTTGACATCATCATAGGACTGACCATCAGTTACGATGATGAGGTACTTTTTGCCAATGGTGCGTGGCTGGAAAAGATTCTCTACTGCATAAGTAATGGCATCTCCAGTTGCGGTGCCTCCACTCAGATACTGGATGTTCTGGAGAGCCCGCAGAGCTTCGTCCTTTCTGGTGAAATCATTGAAGCCAAATTCCAGTTTCTGGTCATAGGTGAACTGAATGGCGCCAACGCGTGAGCCGACATCGGAGATATCGAAGTTGCGAGCGATGGAAGTAAGTATATTGAGTACCAGTCGGAAGTTTGCGTCTCCCACACTGCTGGAACCGTCAATCAGGAAACCCAGATTAACAGAGTTGTAGCATGTCTTGCTGCAAAGCAGTTGGTCAACGGAGCAGAGCTTCTGGGCCAGAGGCTTCACAAACTTGTTAGTGCTGAACCAGTTGGGCATGCTCATCATGAAGAAACCATTATCTTTGCATACTGCCTGTTACCAGCAAAACATTATTAATATTATTTTTCAAAAAAGTTAATGCCTTTTCATTAAGTCGTTTTAATATCTTACCTTTTTAACAAAGTCCTGATCTTTCACCAAGCCCAGCTCCTCTGGGATTGGTTTGGCAACAGACACTATGAACAGGTTAATCCCCGATTCTCTAGCCATTACTCCTGCGTCCTCCAGACTGTCAGAGGGCCATCCATCAACAAAGGCTACGATAATGCGGGGATGACCTCTTCGTGCTCCAGTCTCAGGACTGAAAAAATTTCTTATTGTGTGTACTATGGCCTTTCCTGTGCACAAATGTGTGGGTAAAGTTTATTTTCATTATGAAGCTAAGAGCACCACATGGCCAGAATACTGTCTTATGTCTTATCATCAAAACAGTATGAAGGTTTTTTCTAAAACCTTATGCATTTATATTACATTGCCTGCTTTAAAAATTATATTAATTTATGTATTCTCTTCTACTTTATAATTTATAATCCTTATCCTTAAAAATTAGGAGGTATGTCCACATTGTTTTGGCTGTATGGTATTCAGGCCTAATGGACCTCTGTAAAAAAAGCTTTAGAACCATTATGATCATATATATTGTGTGGGTATGCACCTGTGTTGCTGTTTCCTCCCATGAAAGCCATTTCTTTAAGAGCAAAAATTATATCTTTAGGCATGCTGTAATTTCCCAGGTAGAATTCAGTCTGAGGCACTTCACTGAAAACCAAACATTAGCATTTAAACACATTTTCTTAATGCTAAATATAAGCTTAGACGACCACAGAAATAAAAGTACAAAATTTTCACCTTGTTTGGACCACTCCAATGTGAGGACCGCCTGGTCCAACTTTCAGCATTGCTGCTAATCTACCAATGAAGTTTCTCTGCAAGTTGTACCGCCGATGCCCTATGTTGTAGCTACTGTCCAGAAGCAGAGCGATGTCCACTTGGCAGTCTGAATCAGGATGAAATGTTAGCACTTTAATTTACCTCTCAAAAAGCCTGGACAAAACACAATCAATGTAGAACAGTTTTTGCACCTCTGTTCTCTGCTGCCACAGGTTTTTTTAAATTCTTCTTGACTGTTTTCTTTGCTAAAAAAAAAAAACACAGGCACAGTTTCAATGTGTATCATTGAAGCTAAAAAATGTATCATCATATGTTTAGATACATCTTCATTGAGACCATACCTGCATCAGATGCTGGGATAGCAGCACTGCTGGTTTGACTGGACACTTCCATAGGAGAACTAATTGTCCCTAAGAAAGAAAAGCAGTGGCAGATATTTTTAATACATATCCTAAACATTACCATTAGATGTACATCTATTTTTTAACATAATGCTAACAATGACATGTATTATTATAAAATTAATAATTAATTAATATATTACTTGTGGTAATAAGCCATAGCAAGTAATTGAAAAGATACAGAACAATGTTCTAAGCCTGAACCGCTAAAGATAAACTAAAAACTCGCTAAAACCCCCCTCTGCTTTTCAGGGTAAATGAAAGTGCTCAAGCATAAGAACAAAATAATTTATTTGTGTAAAATCACTATATTCCCACAGGCACCACACAGTCACTCCCATAGAGGCAGTTTAATTTACAATTTAATAAGGACAGTTCCAGTCCTTAAATCGGATTGGCTGAGAGCCATTTGTCCAGCTGTGACATTAATGACAATAATGCACATCTCTGCCACTTTACATTCATATCAGTGTGTGATACAATACATTATTTTACCAATGAGCACCAAGTCTTTTGCTGCTACTTTTTATAAAGTGTGCCCTGTAATTTCGCCTCAGAATTCTAAATTTTAGTCACTAAAAACCGGACTAGATTACATCACGGAAGTCCTGTTTATTGGTATTCAATAAACACATTTATTAATCAAACTTTGTTTTTTTATTACCATTTTATAAAAGCATTAAGGCACGCAGTTTGTAGGTTGTATATTATTGTGAATGAATCATGGAAAAGAGGTGTAACTGTACTTTGCTACGTGGCATGCCTAACAACACCTATTTTCCGTGATTTATTCACAATAATGCACATCCTCGTATATTATCATTTTGGCAAACCGAGGAACCCAAAAGAAAAAACATATATGAAATTATATTTTTTGACAAATCTGTATGGTAATTTATTTAAATTACAGTACTAATGTTTCCACCTACTGGCTACAGTGAAGGACGCAGACCAGCGGGACAGAGACTGAGACTGGACGCCGTGTGAGTATGAGCTGTGGTAATGACTTCTGCCTGAGAGCTTTTGAATCTCCACAGCTCCTCCAGACAATCCTATAATTCCACTGAACAAAAAACAACATATCATATGCTACGCGAACACAAACGCCACCATCTAAAAAATGTGGCCTACTGTTGGCAGATATATGTAATATCAGATTGTCAATGTTTTTAGTAAACTGCATTCTGTAATTTGGCCACTAGATGGCATTTGATTTTTAGAGATACCAGAATTCTGTTACTCAGTGATCAGTGTGCACTGATTATGTCAAGATAGACAAGTTTATTAACAATTCTTGCTTCACATAAACACATTTATGATTAAAATATTTTTTTTCATTATAGTGCAAAATTTTATAAAAGCAATGAGACTCAAGAATGACATTATTCTGAATAAATCACAGGAAAAATGTGTAATTGCACTCTGCTTTGTGTTGTGCCTAATAACACCACTTTTCCATGATTTATTTACAATAATGCACACCCTCTCGTTCCTTTATGCTTTAATAACCCTGTTTTGTCTGGTTGCTAATTTCATATTTAATTCTATTAAATAAAATGACAAATTTCACATTTTTTTAGCAAACTCTTTCACATGGTCCTTAATCTACACAATATAACTTAATTTCATCATAACCATTGTTTCCAGCGATCCAAACAAAACGTATATCTGATCCTTTTTATTTATTTATTTATTTATAATTATTTTTTCCTTTTCTACAACAGGTGTATGTTAAAACTAATATTTTACTAATAAATGTTATGACTGCTATTCCCTGTAAAATCTGTAACCGTATGGTGAAAATTAATATTTACTTTGATATAGTATAAATCTGTGAAATAAAGATTTTCTGTGTTATAGTAGTGTGTACCTGTGTAGTGCTGCACCACAAACACTAGAGATGGAGGCATAAATCCCAGACCCGTATACAGACAGTTTCCAAAGTGTGCAGTTTGCAGGACACAGCAACACTGGTTGTACGTCTGGTAAATTCTCTAAGTCTGCTGCTCGGGTTTCACAAGTGATGGGTGCTGTAATTGAGATGCAACATCATCATTTCATAAACATACAAAATCTTACGATACAAAGCCATACGCAGACAGTCTATTCAGTGTTTCAGACCGTAGACTATATATATTACAGTCTGATATGTGCAGTGTTAATTAAGTTTTGTTTGTATAAACATGAGTGGCATGATGGCTTAGTGGTTAACACATTTGCTTGGGGGACTGGGGATCCAGGTTCGAATCCCAATCTGGGTGGAGTTTTCATGTTTTCCCCGTGTCTGTGTGGGTTTCTTCTGGGTTCTTCAGTTTCCTCCCACAGTCCAAAAACATGGATTCAAGGTAAATTGAATGCTCTAAATTGCCCCATATTGTGTGTGTGTGTGTGTGTGTGTGTGTGTGTGTGTGTGTGTGTGTGCCCAGCGATACATTGGCACCCTGTCCTGGGTATATCTGCCCAGTGGCTGAAACATTCTCTCCTAAATGTGCATGGAAACCCCTTTCCCATGCAACCCTAGTAGAAGATTAAGTGGAAGAAAATATATGAATGAATGAATAAATTAGGAGAAAAGACAAACCATTATATTCAACTCCAAAGCTGATGTGAATCAGGACCAGAATACCTGCATTTAAAAAAATAGTATTACATATAAAGATAATGCATCCATACATGGTTACATACATTCCCATTTTTATCATTACATTCAAGTTCACAAAAACAATGTATTGAAAATAAATACAGTAAATCACATAATGCATATCCTACCTAATACGTGAAGAAATGCAGAGAGAGATGGCATGATGAAAGAATGCATCTGCAGACACAGAGCAAGACACACATCAAACTGCTAAGCCAAGAAATCCTGCCCTAAAGAATCCTGCTTTGAAGCCTAGCTTAATGTCCTAGTTAAAATATCTCATCTATGTAAAATCTGGTCTCTCAGTAAAATTTTCCACTTTTATTTCAGGTAATAAAAGTTTTCTTTTAAAAAGTTTGTTTCCAGACACATCAATCACTAGTAATTGCATACTGAGAGAAAGAGAGATTAATTATTTACATAGCAGCATTAAAATAAATAAGGTAGACAAGAATTACATTTAAAAAGATGATCAGCTCAAGGTGAGATCCAGATTGGTGTCAAGTCTCAGAGCCTGCGGTAACAGGAAAAAAGATTTAATTCCTCTGATGATGCACTTCGCTGTGAAATTTAAGGGGCTGTTCATGCAGCTTAAATAATTTCTCAGGACACCTTGTTGATTTTATTTGGGACGTCACAAGGGACGGCCCTTTTCCTTTTCCAAAATAATTTGCTCTTTCAGGATTTAAGCTTACTAAAGGGTATTATTGCCCTCTGTGACTAAATATTCAAAGCAATATTTTCAAAGCAACAACAAATATATTATTCGGAGTAATCATTAATCATTAAAGTAAATAAACAGACAATAAACACATATCAACAGGATAATTTATTAAGGGTTACAGACATAATAATTAAAATAAGAAAGGCTTGTAGAAATTCTTTAAAACAATGCCGTATTTGAAAAAAAAAAGAAAAACTATTGGGTCAGGGTAACATTGCCCTAGTTACATTTTGTGAGGCCTTGGGTATTTTTTGTGTACAGTTTGCATGTTCTCCCTATGTCTGTGTATTTTTTCTAAAGTTCTGGTGCATTTGCACAGTTCAAAACATTTAATTTAAAGTCTTGTTTGTCTGTCTGATTATTAGTTTTTTTGAATTCTTGCAGTCATGGGCATTCATTCATTCATTCATTCATTTATTCATTATCTCCCGCTTTATCCTCTATTAGGGTCGCGGTGGGGTTCCCCATGCCCATCCAGGGGAGAACGCTTTGGGCGCTGAGCAGATAGACCCAGGACAGGGCGCCAATCCATTGCTGGGCACACACCCACTCACACAGACTCACTCTATATGGGGCAATTTGGAGAACTCAATTGACCTGATCCATGTTTTTGGACTGTGGGAGGAAACCGGAGAACCCGGAGGAAACCCACGCGGACACGGGGAGAACATGGAAGCTCCACCCAGATGGGGATTGAACTGGGAATCCCTAGAGCTGAGAGGCGAACGTACTAACCACTAAGCGACCGTGCAGCCGATAGTCATGGGTATATTTTTGTTAATATTAAATATTCATTCATTCATTATCTTCCGCTTATCCTCTATTAGGGTCGCGGTGGGGTTCCCCATGCCCATCCAGAGGAG
>JAFMOD010000334.1:589490-611400 GCA_019802435.1 Corydoras maculifer
AGTCATGGGTATATTTTTGTTAATATTAAATATTCATTCATTCATTATCTTCCGCTTATCCTCTATTAGGGTCGCGGTGGGGTTCCCCATGCCCATCCAGAGGAGAACATCTCGGGCGCTGGGCAGATAGACCCAGGACAGGGCGCCAATCCATCACTGGGCACACATTCACTCACACAGACACACTCTAAACGGGGCAATTTTGAGAATTCAATTAACTTGATCCATGTTTTTGGACTGTGGGAGAAAACCGGAGAACCCGGAGGAAACCCACGCAGACACGGGGAGAACATGGAAACTCCACCCAGATGGGGATTCGAACCGGGAATCCCTAGCGCTGAGAGGCGAACGTGCTAACCACTACGCCACCGTGCCACATATTAAATATTAGTTAATAGTTAATATTAGTTAATATTTTAAAATGTTGTTGCAGTTATAAATGCTTTTGTATTTGCACGTTTATTACTTTTGCTTGCATTGGAAACAACACAAAAAAGCAAAAAAAAAAAAAAAAAAATTATTCCACACAGAACTCCAAAAAAGGACTGGGCAGTGACATCAGCACCTTTTCAAATGTAAGATAACACTGCATTTCAAATATGTCATGTTTCTTTTATTTGTATTTGTGGGAAGTACCAGGTGCTGGCAATGTTAAATTAACATGTATTTTAGTTCACATTTATTTAGTCAGGTTTCTGTTTATTCATTCTGTATATTCAATTTAACTTGGGCACATATAGAATTATTTTGTAATATATATAGAAATTAATGAAAATAAAATAATAATAACGGGCGGCAAAGTGGCTTAGTGGTTAGAGTGGGTGTGTGCCCTGCGATAGATTGGCACACTGTCCTGGGTGTATCTGCCCAGCGCCCGAGACGTTCTCCCCTGGATGGGCATGGGGAACCCCACCGCGACCCAAATATAGGATAAAGCGGAAGATAATGAATGAATGAATGAAAAATAATAACTGATAATGTTCATCTTTTCGCAGTACTTTTTTATTATATATATATATATATATATATATATATATATATATATATATATATATATATATATACACACCCCCACACACATACACCCCCACACACATACACACAGTATATGGAATTGCACATCATCAGGTTGGGCCACCAAAAGCAATCTTGGAAGCCAGTCTAGGTCTCAGACAGAAAATAGAGCCTAGAGATCCTTCTGGGACTTGTAGCTCATGCCAACATAAATGAAAGGATGTCAGAAACTTGCTGACTTGGCAAAGAGACTAGCCAGGACACCATTTAGTGGATATACTTTGAAGCCCAAAGCAAATCATATGGCATTGGCTGCATATTGGTTCGATGCAAACTGGAAGACTTTTTACAAAATAAGTGACACCTCATTGGGCAATTAAGTTTGAGGAGATTCATGGAGACTCTTATCGCTCTCTGGTCTAACCAAGTTAAAGAAATAAAATAAATTGTGTGATAATTCTGAAATGACTTAACTCTATTAAACCCTAGACATCAGTTTGATGTAGAGAACAATTGCTTGTCCACTACTTCACTCCGACGTCTAAAGTTAATGATTTTGTTGTGTACTTAACTGTGAATTAGAGGGACAACTGCAAATATTTGTTTAAGTCTAGAACAATTTAGAAATGAACACATACAGTTGCAATCAAAAATATTCAACCCCCTAATTTCCATAGACATTATAGAGATGTGGATGAAAGATAAAGACAATAAATGACAAAAACAAATTATTAATGCATATCTGTGTAATTTTGACAACTGACGTTGACTTAACTTTGAAGATGAAATGAAAATTTATTCAACTCAATACTTTAGCCTTTATAACTTCCAACAAATGGTTCCGGCAAATACTAACAAGCTTCTCACAACTTTCAATTGGAATTCCATTCTTCAAATGCAAAAGCCTCTAGTTCAGTGAAGTTTGATGGCTTCTGGGCTGCAACTGCCTTCTTCAAATCCTACCAAAGCTGTTCAAACGGGTTTTGATCTGGTGCCTTTAAAAGGCCATTCAAGGACATTCCATCCATCCATGATCTTCCGCTTTATGCTCTACTAGGGCAGATACACCCAGGACAGGGCGCCAATTTATTGCTGGGCACACTGACTCACACAGACACCCACATAAACACACTGTATATGGGCCAATTTGGAGCATCCATCGTGCTAAGCACTAAGCCATCTGCTTCATGACATTCCAGGATCTTTTAACCTGACTTGGAGCTTGCTGGCAGGTTCACTGATTTCCAAGGTGTATTTTTTCAACAGATGGCATCATGTTCCTCTCTAAAATGGCCTGGAATCTCTTAGAAACATTGATGCCAGGGACACAATCAAGATTGCCAGTTCTTACTAAAGTAGAAAAACAACCTCACATACTCAATGATGCACCTCCATGCTTGACTGTGCCAGTATATTAAAATTACTTTATATATGTAAAAAAACATATCAGAGAGTGGTGTTGGACAATATTAGAAGATTCAATTAAGGCATTATTTAATTTTATTTATATACCATATGGAGCTTAGGTGGTGGCTTAGTGGCTTAGTGGTTAGCACGTTCGCCTCTCAGTGCTAGGGATTCCCGGTTCGAATCCCCATCTGGGTGGAGTTTCCATGTTCTCCCCGTGTCCACGTGGGTTTCCTCCGGGTTCTCCGGTTTCCTCCCATAGTTCAAAAACATGGATCAAGTCAATTGAGTTCTTCAAATTGCCCCATGTAGAGTGTGTTTGTGTGAGTGAATGTGTGCGCAGCGATAGGTTGGCGCCCTGTCCTGGGTGTATCTGCCCGGCGCCCGAAACGTTCTACCCTGGATGGGCATGGGGAACCTCACCGCGACCCTAATAGAGGATAAAGCGGAAGATAATTAATGAATGAATGAATCAATATATACCATATGGAATGAGTTACATAAAAAAAAACTATTTATTGCTTAAGATCAAATATTTGTTTAATGCAGAAAGATCACCTCTGAATAATAATATTGTAATAATATAATGACAAAAATCTGTATAATCAATGTCTTATGCCAGCAGGTAATTATATTACTAGCCATTAGCGCCCTTTATAAAAAGGGTAGTTCTGGTCCTTAAATTTATTTGGCTGAGCTGTTTGCCTAGTATGGCGGCACGGTGGCTTAGTGGTTAGCACATTCGCCTCTCAGCGCTAGGGATTCCCGGTTCGAATCTTTATCTGGGTGGAGTTTCCATGTTCTCCCCGTGTCTGCGTGGGTTTCCTCCAGGTTCTCCGGTTTCCTCCCACAGTCCAAAAACATGGATCAAGTTAATTGAATTCTCAAAATTGCCCCATTTAGAGTGTGTCTGTGTGAGTGTGTGCCCAGCGATGGATTGGCGCCTTTATTTATGTATTGAAATTGCCATTTCCAACTGCAGAAAAACAGCCCCACATCATTAATGACCCACCTCTATGCTTAACTGTAAGGACGGTATTCTTCCGGCATGTGAAAGCCTGGCTTTTTACATGCCAGACATATGACATGGTCCATGTGTCCAAACTGTTCTAGTTTGGTTTCATTGGTCCATAGAACTGTCTCCCAAATCTCTATAGCCTATATAGAATGTCACATAACTATACTTTTATACTATACTGTTATACTGAAAAGATAATGATCTTCTCATTGTTATACTATAATTATTTTATTAAAAAACAATATACTGCTAGCAACTGCTACAATAACAAACTCTGTTCCACAAGTGAAGTGGTGCACTAAACCAAAATAGAGAAAGAACTTAAATTACGACAAAGACAACCCTATACCTGCTGTCTTTCACAAGTCTTATAACTTATGAGCCAAGAGTTGTGTCAGCAATTTTACTTATTGCCTTTTGTATTTGTTTTTTTGTTTTTACATCCAAACCATATCTAATGGTTTGATTATACATTATTAGTATTGTAATTTATCATAACTATTTCTATACCGACATTATTATTCATACTTATGGCAAGTTTTGACAAAGTTTTTACTCTGTTGCAATCAGCAAGTTTTTTCCTGATTGAAAATGACAGAAGTTAATAAGACAATGTATAATAGGCATCATTTTGGGAAAACATATTTCTCATCTTTTATTTAAATTTAAAGAAAATGTCGAAGGTCCAAACTTATTCATACTGAATAGTAAACCTTTATTGGCTATTACAGCAATCAAACTCTTCCCATAATTGCTGACCAGCCATGAGTTCCAACTGTTTTAGTTTGGATAGGGCTTGCCATCACCCTAATCTTTAGCTCCCTCCTCAGATTCTTTATTGTGTTCATAACAGGACACTGGCTGGGCCACTGCAAAATGTTAATGCTTTGTCCGCTAACCATTGCTGTTTTTTATCTATTAAGAAATGTGTTCATTTGCAAAGTTCCCAGTTTCTACATCACATGAAAGCTTGTGCCGATAAATTAAATATTAACATAGCTCTTTACTGTTATACAAGGATCATTTACAAGTAAACAATGGTAAATGTAATCAAATATTTCTGCAAACATAAAAAGTCCCCCAGCAATTATGTACTGCAGACATAAGGAAAACATACAAAGTCTACAATGCAATTGATTCATGAACGTGTTTTAGTGTGTTTAGTAAAAGTAAAATCATTAAAAAAATTTTATAATTAATAAAATGGTCTTCTGCAACATTATCTAATTTGGTTTTTAAAGTGAATACTGACCCTGAATAACAGGATTCTGGTTCCTCTAATGATCAAAAACTGTTGAAGTTTATAAACTTTACGGTTTATAAAAAACACAGTTTACAAAAATTGCAAGACAATAATGTACTGTATATTACGCATTGATACAAATGTGAAGTGGTCAGAGGTATGCATTATTGTCAATATTGTCACGGCTGGACAAACAGCTCAGACAATCAGATTTATGGACCAGAACTAGCAGTTTTATAATCAAAGATAGAGAAGGATTACTGCGTCAAAACAAAGTGAATATACAAGTATTGTGGCCGAACAATGCATGAAGAAACAATTAAGCTGTAACTGACTTTCTGATTTTATTCCTTGTTATTTTTCATTAAACAACAGCAATTAAAGAATTATAAAGTACATGGAATATGTGAACTTCAGCAGTTAACAGAACAAGTTAAACATGTGGAGAGGTCTTGATAACTCTAAAAGTGTAACAAACAGGATTCCACCTCCAGCCTCCATTTTCTCTTTTACTTCTGGCCTAGTTGGGAAAGCTGGCAGAAAAAAGAAACATCACTGCATGTAATGAAGTGTTGAATATTAGTTTGAATTGTATATGGTATTGTATTCATTATCCGTTAAAGACAGTCAGCCCTTAGTATCCCAGTGAAATGGGTATTTCATAAAAGTAAGAAATGTGTCACATGCAATGTTACCTGTTTAAGGAACTGAGCTGCACTGAACAGCTCACTGCAGCCATACATCACCTTTTTCCCCTGTTTAGCCTGCAAAAACCAGTATAGTGAATCAGTATTATTCACTTTTATTGGTATTTCATAAATAATAATAATAATAATAATAATAATAATAATAATAATAATAATAATAATAATAATAAATATACAATCCGCACAAAAAAAAATAATACAAATAAAAAATAAAAAAACATACCCTTGCATAGTCCACAAGATTCTGATATTCGATGTAATTGCCTCCACCAACAACAAAAACAATAGCCTGCAAAATTAGAGATTTTTAGAGATAACAAGTATAAATTAATTTAATTACAAACCGAATTCTAAAAAACTTGAGACACTAAACAAATTGTGAATAAAAACTGAATGCAATGATGTGGAGATGGCAAAGGTCAATATTTTATTCAGAATAGAACACAAACCACAGATCAAAAGTTTAAATTGAGAGTATGTATGTATGTAAGGGAAAAAGGGAAAATATATTGTTTCAAAATTTTATGGCGTCAACAAATCGCTAAAAGTTGGTACAAGGCCATTTTCACCACTGTGTGGCATCCCCACTTCTTCTTAAAACACTCAGATGCCTGGGGACAGTGAAGACCAGTTTCTCAAGTTTTGAAATTCATTCATTCTACCATTCATGTCTAATATGAGCCCATTCTGTTATTTCCTTGACAGTGGCAATCCTGTTTGAGGTGCAGTGACGTTTAAGGGCCCGGAGATCACGAGCATCCAGTAGAGTTTTATGGCCTTGACCCTTTCGCACAGTGATTGTCTGCTATTTTACGCTGGGTAACACCATTCTGGTATTGCTGCACTATCTTTCTGCGCAACAATCGTGGAATTGATGATTCTATTACCATTTTGGCTTCTCAGAGACACTGACACTCTGAGAAGCTGTTTTTACACCTAATCATGTTATCAATTGAACTAATTAATGTTAATTGGTCTTCCAGCTGTTCGTTATATGCTCAATTTCCTTTTTCCAGCCACTTATTGCTACTTGTCCCAACTTTTTTGGGATTTGTTGACAGTGTGAAATTTTCATTCAACATATTTTTCCTTTAAAATGTTACATTTACAGGCGGCACGGTGGCTTAGGAGCGGCACGGTGGCTTAGTGGTTAGCACATTCGCCTCTCAGCGCTAGGGATTCCCGGTTCGAATCCCTTGAGTTTCGAGTTTCCATGTTCTCCCCGTGTCCGCGTGGGTTTACTCCGGGATCTCCGGTTTCCTTCCACAGTCCAAAAACATGGATCAAGTCAATTGAATTCTCCAAATTGCCCCATATAGAGTGTGTGTGTGTGTGTGAGTGAGGGTGTGCCCAGCGATGGATTGGCGCCCTGTCCTGGGTCTATCTGCCCAGCGCCCGAGACGTTCTCCCCTGGATGGTGCATGGGGAACCCCACTGCAACCCTACTAGAGGAGAAAGCGGGAGATAATGAATGAATGAATGAATGTTACATTTACTCTGTCATCTATGTTCAATTACGAATAAAATATTGACATTCGCCATATTCACATCATTGCATTCAGTTTTTATTCACAATTTGTTTAGTGTCCCAACTTTTTTGGAATCCAGTTTGTAATTACAAATATCTTCATACATTAAAATGACAAAATACATTAGTCATTTAGCAGACTCTTTTATCCAAAGTGACTTATAAATGAGAGAACATAAGTCAGTAGTTAAGGAAAAATCAGCTATGTTGTGGTAAATTCAAACCTGATTATTATCCGATCTTTTATATCACTAAAACACCATATTTTTATACTGTTTGTGAAGAAAGATGTGTTTTGAGTTGATTCTTGAAGATGCTAAATGACTCAGCCTTAAGGACAGAGTCAAGAATATCGTTCCTAATACAGGATACTGTAAAATGCTGTTATAGAAAAGGAGCCTACTGTAGTGCCACTGTATAATGACTGAGACACACATTACACTTAACTGTAGATTTTTTTGTGCCCAACCACCTTCACATTTCTGGTGCCTTTTGATGTTGAGAAATTTTTACTCACCGACAATCAATACTGCTGCCAAAAGCAGGGAAGTCCCAAGTTTGACCTTTTGCTGAATTTATATTATTAACACTGGTTTTCAGTCAAACTAGACTCATTTTAGTTCCAAATCGAACTCTTTATTTGTCCACATTTGTCCTTGTATCACCAAAAAGAAGCCTGAATGGCAAAACCTTGTGTAAAAATGACACCCCATTAAACAGTAGCTCAACTTTTTCCCACCAATGTATAGTATTTAGCTAAAGTATTTGTTAAAGCATTTTTAAATTTAATTTAAAAAAGGGGGTGCAACATCAAATAACAATCAGGATTGATGAATTTACAGTGTAGTTGGTTTTCTGCATAACTTCTGACTTGTACTCATTTGTAAGTCGCTTTGGATAAAAGCGTCTGCTAAATGACTAAATGTATGTAAATGTAAAGCAGAGACCTGGTTACTAAGCTGCAAAATAACCAACTATAATGTGTTAATGCTTACCTCCTGGAATGGGTTTTTGTTCCTTGGAATAGAGCTTAGATTAAGATTAAGAACAGGCATGGTTATTATTAAAACAAATGCAGGAAGTAGAAAAATAAAATTTTATTCATAAAAATGATTCAAACTTGCAAATCTTCGAACAAAAAGGTATATCACTAATGATGCAGCTATATATATATATATATATATATATATATATATATATATATATATATATATATATATATATATATATATATATATATACACTGCTCAAAAAAATAAAGGGAACATTTAAACAACACAATATAACTCCAAGTAAATCAAACTTCTGTGAAATCAAAATGTCTACTTAGGAAGCAATACTGAATGACAATCAATTTTACATGCTGTTGTGCAAATGGAATACAAGACAGGTTGAAATTATTGGCAATTAGCAAGACACACTCAATAAAGCAGTGGTTCTGCAGGTGGACCACAGATCACTTCTACCAGTGCTTTCTGGCTGATGTTTTGGTCACTTTTGAATGTTGGTGGTGCTTTCACACTCGTGGTAGCATGAGACAGACTCTACAACCCACACAAGGCGCTCAGGTAGTGCAGCTCATCCAGGATGGCACATCAATTCGAGTTGTGGCAAGAAGGTTTGCTGTGTCTGTCAGCGTAGTGTCCAAAGGCTGGATGCGCGACTAGGAGACAGGCCAGTACACCAGGAGACGTGGAGGAGGCTGTAGGAGGGCGAGACCGCTACCTCCACTTTTGTGCAAGGAGGAACAGGAGGAGCAGGAGGAGCACTGCCAGAGCCCTGCAAAATGTGCATTTGTCTGCACAAACGGTTGAAGACAGACTCCATGAGGATGGTATGAGGGCACCACGTCCACAGATGGGGGTTGTGCTCACAGCCCAACACCGTGCAGGACGCTTGGCATTTGACAGAGAACACCAGGATTGGCAAATTCGCCACTGGCGTCCTGTGCTCTTCACAGATGAAAGCAGGTTCACTCTGAGCACATGTGACAGACGTGACAGAGTCTGGAGACGCCGTGGAGAGCGATCTGCTGCCTGCAACATCCTTCAGCATGACCGGTTTTGGCAGTGGATCAGTAATAGTGTGGGGTGGCATTTTTTTGGAGGGCCGCACAGCTCTCCATGTGCTCGCCAGAGGTAGCCTGGTCAGGTACCAAGATGAGATCCTCAGACCCCTTGGGAGACCATATGCTGGTGCGGTAGACCCTGGGTTCCTCCTAATGCAGGACAATGCTAGACCTCATGTGGATGGAGTGCATCAGCAGTTCCTGCAAGATGAAGGCATTGAAGCTCTGGACTGGCCCGCCTGTTCCCCAGACCTGAATCCAATCGAGCACATCTGGGACATCATGTCTCACTCTATCCACCAATATTACGTTGCACCACAGACTGTCTAGGAGTTGGCTGATGCTTTAATCCAGGTTTGGGAGAAGATCCCCAAGGAGACCATCCGCCACCTCATCAGGAGCATGCCCAGGTGTTGTAGAAAGGTCATACAGGCACGTCGAGGTCACACACAATCCTGAGTCTCATTTTGACTTGTTTTAAGGACATTACAGCAAAGTTGGATCAGCCTTTAGTGTGTTTTTTCACTTTAATTTTGTGTGTGACTCCAAATCCAGGCCTTCATTGGTTAATAAATTTGATTTTCATTGATGATTTTTTTTGTGATTTTGTTGTCAGCACATTCAACTTTGTACAGAACAAAGCATTCAATGAGAATATTTCATTCAGATCTAGGATGTTTTATTTGAGTGTTCCCTTTATTTTTTTGAGCAGTGTATATATATATAAATAAAATAATGTCTATATATACAAAGTATATTTTGTATGAAATCTTCCTGAACATCTCATTGAATAACACAGCTCTACTTAAGCACTCCATCAAAAAAAGCTTTTGTTAAATCAACAAATACACAGTGCCGCTCCTTCTAGCCTTTCCAATACTTCACTATCAACATTCTCAAAGCCTCAGTGGTGGATTTTGCTGGCATAAAATCAAACTGTTATTGGCAATCTTTTTTCTAAAACTAACTACCAGATCTTCATACTTATTCGTCTGCAGCTCTGCACATCACCTTCTAAAAACTTGCTTACTTAAAAATCGGAACCATTACATTTTCTCCATTATCCACACATCATTTCAAGATTTAGTTAAAAAATCCACTGACATTTCATTAAAACCAACTCTTTTCACTTTTAATTCACTACACTACACTTTATTAGCACTTCATCAATTTCTATCAGACACTTTTATTTTTACCTTAACCACATTCCTGACGTACTCCTCCTCTCAAGATAATACCTACTCTATTTTTCTTCCCATCTAGACCATAGCTGTACAGTTTCTGCACACACAGTACGTCAATCAGATCAGCAAACTCTCTTAATTTACCAGTCATTGTGCTTTTTTTTCAATGTTTGTACTTTTAAATCAATCAATCCACCCAGGGCTTTCTCTCTTTTCTAAAACAGTTTCTGGCTCTCCTTGTGACATACGACTTTAGAAAACCACTACATCTCAGATATTTCATCCACCCTCCCCCCCCAAAATAAAATAAATAAAAATAAAATAAAATAATAAAAAATGTTTTTAAGTTAGTAAAGTTAATGAAATATCTTAACTTAGATATTGAAATAAACACCCACCTTTCACTGACACGAAGCATTTTTGGATCAAAGTACCTGTAGTCATCAGTTTCCTACAAAATCACAACATAAATTAGATAACATACAGCACATAAGAAAAGTAACTTACAATTTAGTCTGTGTGCATGCTTTCAAGAAAACCTGACAAAAATGTTAAAAATGGACAGGATAATAAAATGCAGACATTACTGTTTTCTTTGCAAAATTTGACCTAACTGTCTCATAGACAGGACGGTAGCTTTGCTTCCCCCTCACTTATACTCCCTAATGGCTGTGGCCAACTTCATCTAATCTTCCATAGCACCCCAGTCAGTTGGCTCTAGCACATACTTTACCGCAAAGTAAAATCAGCAGCTTGCTAAAAGAACAGCACTATAACCTATAAATTTGTTTTCAAACATATAAATATTTAACAAATTTGTGATATTTGTTAACACATTAGTTTATATCAATTAAACATCCAGGGCTTATTTAAACATAAATGTAAGCTTTAAAAAATTACAAAGCTCTAAAATTGATAATTTTTTTTATTAGTCTGGCCAGAGAGCACAACTGGGATAGAAGAAGCATATCCATTGTAATAATACACAGAATAATCTATCCCCTGCAGTGTTCTGAAAGAATAAGGATGAGCTGACAGGATGTATTTTGTAGCCTTACTGTTTTAATAGATGGCTGAATTATTTTATATAGGTGGTTGACCAAAAAAATAAACAAAACACCAAGGTAATTTTATTTAAGCAAATTTGATATAGATAAAGTGACAGACATCAGTTATTACATTACGATAATAATAAAGAATCAACCTGGAACTCTTCCATAATTCCTATTACTGACTGTATTTTTTAAACTTTTACTTCTGAAAAGGGTCCTGTACATTTGCCACATCATATCCTCTTTGACACAATTCCACATTTATAAAAGATTAGCATTTGTTACTTCCCCCACACAAGCACAGCAGTAGGAGACATTTTTCAAAGGCAGATTTTTCCTTTAAAACAGTCCAACAACAACTTCAAATAAACCAGCGCTTTGGGAAAGGGAAATTTCTTTACCAACAAAAGGCTCTTGCAATATAAATAAAGACAGTAGATTTAAATGTAAGTGTTAGTATATAAACTAACTTAAATAACTACATTTATTATATACTATTCATTAAAACCTTGCTAAACTTGAAAATGGTTTGCTCATTTAGTCTTTTGGAACTTGTGTTCTGTAATCATATACTGTCAAATAGTCATGGAAAAAAGTACTTCTTGGAATTATATTGTTTTACATACCAAGACAAGGGTCATTAACAATTAGATAACTACAACCTTAGATAAATAACACAGAATTAACTAAATAGTGTTAAATTATTTAATAAAAGTAAGCCAAAGTTCAGAATGTGTGTGAAACCCTTAATGTATCCATAAAACATCAGGGGGTAAGTATTAGTCAAGAACTGATAATTAAATGATGATCAGCAAATTTAACAAACTCTAATAAATTTGGTAGTCTAGAGCATTTATGTCTGTTAACATACCACATGGGGCGGCACTGTGGCTTAGTGGTTAGTACTCAGCGCTAGAGATTCCCGGTTCGAATCCCCGTCTGGGTGGAGTTTCAATGTTCTCTCCGTGTCCGCGTGGGTTTCCTCCGGGTTCTCCGGTTTCTTCCCACAGTCCAAAAACATGGATCAAGTCAATTGAGTTTTCCAAATTGCCCCATGTAGAGTGTGTTTGTGTGAGTGAGTGTGTGCCCAGCGATAGGTTGGCGCCCTGTCCTGGGTGTATCTGCCCGGTGCCCGAGACATTCTCCCCTGGATGGGCATGGGAATCCCACCGCGACCCTAATAGAGGATAAAGTGGAAGATAATGGATGGATGGATATATATATATGTACAGCACTAGGGATTCCCAGTTTGAATCCCAATCTGAGTGGAGTTTCCTTGTTCTCCCCGTGTCCGTGTGGGTTTCCTCCCAAAGTCCAAAAAAAACATACATCAAGGTCAATTAAATTTGAACCCCATATACAGTGTGTTTGTGTGTGTGTCTGTGAGTGAGTGTGTCTGTGTGAGTGAGTGTGTGCCCAGCGACAGATTGGTGCCCTGTCCTGGGTGTATCTGCCCAGCACCCGAAACATTCTTCCCTGGATGGACATGCATTATTTTCCACTTTATCCTCCAATAGGGTAGAAGTAGGCCCTAGTAGAGGATAAAGGATAAAGTTTATATATATATATAAACACACACATACACACACAACTCGGGGTGGCATGGAGTTTCAATGTTATCCCTGTGCCCGTGTGGGTTTCCGATTTTCCGATTTTCTCCCACAATCCAAAAATATGGATCAATGTCAATTGAATGCTCCAAATTGCTTCATATAGAGTGTGTTTGTCTAAGTGTTTGTGTAAACGAGTGTGTATGTTCTCCCTTTGATGGGCATGGGGAACACGAAAGATAAATTGATGGATGGATATGTACATTAACACATTGTGACTCCTCTAATAGTGGCTTTTGGCATGATAATACAGTCATGAAACAGTAGCTTTTATAGGAAATAAACACAGCATGATTACAAAAGAACATGTCAGTTTTCATTTTGTAACAGATAACCTTAGAAATCTTAATAGTACAAATAATTATCCCTCTCATTTTCCACATTTCATGCTCTTTCTCCCCTGCACTGCATGTGTTCTTCCAACAGAAACAGTGTGTAGAAAAAGTGGAGATCAGATTTTCTAAATTGTAAAATTACTTCTTCTTAATAAAGATGCCTCACTGTACACTGTACACTCCTTTTACACATATATACTTCATTAAAAGCATATTGTTGTCATAGGCCTAACACACATTAAATCAAAAAAAACAATTATTTTGTATACAAAAGCAAAATTAGAAATGATTGGGGGAAATACTCACTGGATTGGATTTCATATCCATTAGGTTGTCCACAATCCGAGTAACAGGTAAATTCTGAAAAGTAGGAATAAGCATTTTAACAAGAAAACTTAACATAGCAAGATAACACATGTGACCATGTTTGATTTTGTTTGATTTTTTTGTACTTTTAGTTTAAGTTTTTGCAATCAGCAGAATAATTTCTTCATAGTTCTGTTAAAGACATAAATAATTTCAAGTAAAAAATTATTTCCCTGCAAGTATTACAGTCTCAAATGTTTAATCTATGATTTGTTCTTTCTTTCTCTAACAAGCTGATGTAATCTTTTGATTGTTTTTAGCATAGGTTTCTAAGCACATTGTTGAGTTGTAGCAGTTTATGTCAGCACAATACAAATATATTAAAGTTTTTTCACTTTATTTGGGTGACACAGTGGTTAATGCCTCTTCTCAGGGAACGCGTTATATCAACAATTCTATAAATGTAATGCTCCAAAAAGTTGTTCATAGATTTAATGTACATTTTTAATTAACCAAATACTTTGTAATACATTAAATTTCTTACATCGACACATATTTTTGTCTGTATGTCAGTAAGTCTTGTTTAATTCTGGTAAGAACATCATATTTCTTCAATCTTTTCAATCATTGTGTGTCCTTTTCAAATTATTTAATTCATATAGGCTGTACTAAAAGTGATTAGTAACGTTTCAAAATATTTTTATAGTAACATTTCCCTTCAATTCTAACAGACAACCAACCCAGTTCCAGCTGAAGAGAAACAGCCCCATAGCCTAATGTTAACACCACTATGCTTCAAAGGTATTATGCAGTATTTAGGATGATGAATTTGTTTTGTTTACCTACAAATTACTTGCAATTTAGTGAACAAAGTAACCAAGTCAGCAAAGCCCAATACTGAACTTCTTGAGTCTAACCACTAAGCACTATGTTTGGGGAAACATAATGTAAATGCGTCTTTAGCTGTATAAATTACAGAGTAGCTGGAGTCACATTATCTATTTAAAAAATAAAATACAGATACTTGACTGGCCTGCACCACAGTACCTTCTTCTTCTGCAGCCATGACTTTGTAATGTGTGCAACATGGTTTTCCATTATCTTGTTTTTTTTTTTTTTCTCTAAGATCTCATTGTACATTTTGGCATTAATGCTGCCATCAAAGTAATGTAAATTATCTGTGCCGGGGGTATTAAAACAAACCCATACCATGATATACTGTATATACACAATGAATTCATAGATCCAGCCTGTCCCGGATGCTGCTTTTGTGCCAAATCATGATTACGATCACCTAAAAGTTTCAATTAACAATTAACTCATGGCTAGCTCTAAATTCCTTTAGTCCCAACCTTTTTAATTACATTGCAGGCCTGAAATGCAGAAATAGATGTTTATTAACAAATAAAATGAAGCTAGCCACACGAAACATTAAAAATCTAATTTCTATACAGTTTCCATACTGTTTTTATTGTGATAAAATGAATAAGGAAACACTGTATTTTTTATAATTAATAAATTATTTTTTTAAGTTAATTTACAAAATGTTTTCCTTTTTTCACATTACTTACATTTCATAAGGAAAAGTGTGTAAATTAAAGCTGGAGAAATATATTTTTTTGAGATTTGATTAAAGGGGTGAAAAATGATAGCATTTACCTAATGAAACCCTGTAGCTAAATATAATGACGGCACAGAGTTAGTACTGAGGTGTAATTTAAAAATGCAGTGATATGCTGACACTAGTGCTTTTGACCAAATCTGCTAGAAACAGTTGGGACTACTTTAGAACAAAGGGATCCGAACTTCTCCCACTGGATTTTGCTCCATTAATAAACATTCCAGTTGTATGGCTTTTGGCATCTTCTCAGGACCACCATCTAGATCTAATGGTACATGTGGTGGGGATAAAAGCATTATGTGCTCCTGGTTGGCTATGACTTAAAAGAAATAAAAAAAAGATTCCTAGTTGCAAATGTTTATTTTTTGATTGAATTTACGCGGTATCTAACTGATTTATTCAAAGCATTTCAGTCTTAAAATATCATATTTAAAATATGAAGATAATAACTATTCATCACACCTTATTTATTTTATTCATCAATTTATCAAATCCTGTTCACCTTGAGTCATTAAATTTTAATTGCAATGTGCAATACATCAGTAAGTTATCTACAAATCCCATATTCCATTTCGGAAGTTACAAAAACGAAAAAGAATTCAGACAGGCAAAATAAGATTGCAAAGGTTAAAGTAACACATTAGGAAGGATTAAAGAAGAATGTTATGCTGGCACCAGTTTCTGAATTTGATTATTCATTCATTCATTATCTCCCGCTTTCTCCTCTAGTAGGGTCGCAGTGGGGTTCCCCATGCCCATCCAGGGGAGAACGTCTCGGGCGCTGGGCAGATAGACCCAGGACAGGGCGCCAATCCATCGCTGGGCACACACTCACACAGACACACTCTATATGGGGCAATTTGGAGAACTCAATTGACTTGATCCATGTTTTTGGACTGTGGAAGGAAACCGGAGAACCCAGAGGAAACCCACGCGGACACGGGGAGAACATGGAAACTCCACCCAGATTAGGATTCGAACCGGGAATCCCTAGCGCTGAGAGGCGAACGTGCTAACCACTAAGCCATGAATTTGATTATATTTAACAAATAGAATTTTTTAATTAATTAAAACATTAAAAACATGCTTTTGTTCTTTAGTTTATTAAATGACTAAGTTAAATCACATACACACACACATCACTTAACCTTATAATACAGAACATATAGGTATTTTTAGGTAAATTAGCATACATTGCAGTACAGGAACATTGAATTTCCTGTACAATAATCTCTTGATTAATCTCCTCTTCATTTAAAATACTTTGTCTATACTCTGAAATTAGCACTCTACTGCATATTCCATAGTTCACTTCTCTTTTAGAATGCAGTACAGTGAAACCTCTTTTCATCGATTTACTTGAAACTGACGTCTCTGTTTTCCACCGATTGCTTCGGATTTAATTGGCATGCTCACGTCATGTGCACAAATCTCATTGTCTCACTTAAATCAAGTTAACATTTTACTTTCAGTTCCACCAAAAAAGGTTTCCAGAGCCAGCAGCACATCAAAATTTGTTTGTTTGTGTTTAACGCCATATCAACACATTTAGGTTTTAATCAGGTTATATAAGAAGTTTGTGTGATAAAATTCAGTATTTTCTCCATTAATGTGTCAAATAGGCTATGCAGACAATTTCCTCCAAGAATATTTAGTTTTTTATTTTTCAATATTGGGCATTTTTTAAGGATGTGTTTAACTGTATGTGTGGATTGACAGGGTTGGCAGGTTGGTGCATTACCCACTTTTTCTTGTGTTGACTGTTTGTTTTATCCGACAGTTCATTCTTTTACTATTTACGTTAGTCTTTTATTTTTATAGAAAATAATATAACATACCTGTACTGTATATATGTTTTTTGTTTTTAGTATTCATTTCTTCTGTTTTTGGTATTAAATGTTGAAATCAAACATTTATTCTATATAAAATGTGTTTTTGGTATGTATTTTGGAGTCTCTAGAACAAATTAATTACTGATTGCTTTTGGACAGATTAGCAAGGAAAACAGAGTTTCTACAGTACTGTTATTCAAACAAACTATTTTAATATAGTTCGGAATACTTCTCATTAAGAAAATTCTAAATGCTATTCCTTGAAATGATGAGTTTGGAAGCATGCAAGATTTAGCAAAACTTCCAATTTTAGATTGATGGACAGTTCATGAATTTAATATAAATTGCTGTTGAAATTAAGACACTAACGTAACCAAATTTGCCCCAAACTATGACTAATTCATTTATTTTTTAAAAAGATGGATACATATGTTCCAGGTTTATTTAAAGAATGAGCACCTGCAAATAATAATAATATGGCATTAAACAGCAAAGGGTCTATTGTTAATTAGGATATTTCAGTTTTAAACTTTCAAGTAACATTTGAAAAGAAACATTTCTTTTGTATATTAAAATCATTAAGGGTAAACATTCCTAACTACAGCAGTCTAAATATTTTTGAATTGGCTATATATAAGAAATACATTTGTGACAAGAGTAAAGTAATTATACACACCTGTTGTTTCAGGACCAGATTTTTCACACCTTCCATAACAAATTGTGAGCCAGTATTCATCACTCTGGAGAAAAGGCTACAAAATAATAAAAAAAGGTCATCAAACTTCCTTATACTTGGTATATAAATTAATGACATACTAAAAATACCAATAATAATCTAATGTAGTTTCATACCCCATTGGTTTAACGCCACTGTTACCATAACTTGTTGGTGCAACAGTCATCTTAGTAAAGGCTCTGTAAAAATGCAATGTAACAAACTAAATTAGATTTACATTTTGAGTTTTGTTAATATTTTGAGGCATGTGATTCAGGCCAGTACTTACTTCCACTGTTTTATGTAGCTTAAGGCTGAAAGGTCACAGCCAGCATCAGTTAAAGCCTTTTTATATTGTTCGAAATCCGCCTGCAGACATTACAAACAAACATTACATTTAGTAGACGCTTTTATCCAAAGCGACATACAAATGAAAACAAAAGCACAAACAACCCCAAAACAAATAACTATCTAATATAAAAAGGGTGTTTCCTTTAGAAAATGTGGGGTTTTTACATATAATATAATAAAAAAAAAACTTTTTTACATTGACATGTGACGAATTATTCCATGTAAAAAATTATGTCCTGATGAAAAATTATGTTCAGAAAGAATATACTTCCACACACACACACACACACACACACACACACGCGCACAAGCACACACACAATGCCTGCTATTAACAAAATCCTTACAATTATTAAGGGTGTTGTCTGCATAACTGTATATAAACGATGAAGACAAATGCTCAGTCCTCTTAAAGATATATTTGTCTACACCACATCATTATCAAACCCATTTTTATTTTACCATCAATGCTAGCTCTTCAAACAAGAAAATAGCTGAGTATGAAGAAAGGATTAGCCAAAAATAATGAAGTGGGGTTTAGAGGGACATTGATGAATGGAAGGACATAAAAAGTGTGAAAAATGATTTCCTGTCCAACTTCAGCCTTCATTCTTTATCAAGAGGACATGCTTCAGCAAATCTGCACTGCCCAGTCAGTTGAAAACAGAAAGCCTCTAAGTATTATGCCCAGTCACTTATATATTGAAGGTAGAGTCTGGACATGGTTAAGCCAGGGGATGTGGAAGTTTCAGTTATGCAAAGTACTTTCGTAAAGGTGGACAAATTTATGCTTTGATGCATGAATTCACTTAGGTAACGACCAATGAAAGAGGCCCTGTCAAGACTTGAACATTCTGGCATTATCAGGCTACAAGAGTAATAAAGACTGGCACTGAATCAGAGAGTGTCAGTATTCCTTGACTCTAACTGAAGGAGTCCAAAAGAACAACAAGGCTTTTGAGCTGAGTCTAAAAATATACTTTTGGAAAACCCACAAGGTATCACATGGAGCAGACATAATATGTTTGGCTTAGTGCTGTGCTACACATCCATGCATTTACCGCTAATTAGAATAAACCACCGGATTACCAAAGTGCACTCCAGGACACCCTACCACACAACACTAGTTTCAAATCGATATGCATGGTCAAGCAAGAAGAAAAATTATGGCAACTTACCTCAGATGGTGGCTGCTGAGAGGTAATATAAAAGATTAGAAACAATCGCATCTTGTCCTCTGGTGTTCCAGCTACAGACACAAAGTCAAATTAATTAATAAAAATTATTTGTATGAGAGCAGGCTGCATTGCACACAAAAACATAAATAAAATAAACAATGGAAATGCGATAGTTTACAAAATTGCTAAGCTTAATTATAAACTGGGCTGCCCAGCAGTGACAAGTTTGTATCAATGTATGATACATCTATCCATCCATTATCTTCCGCTTTATCCTATATTAGGGTCGCGGGGGAAGGGGGTATTTCCCTTGCCCATCCAGGGGAAAATGTTTCAGGCGCTGGGCAGATACAACCAAAACAGGGCGCCAATCTATCGCTGGGCACACACTCACACAGACACGCACACATACACACTCTATATGGGGCAATTTGGAGAACTTAATTGACTTGATCCATGTTTTTGAACTGTGGGAGGAAAACGGAGAACCCGGAGGAAACCCATGTGGACATGGGGAGAACATGTAAACTCCTCCCAGATGGGGATTCAAACCGGGAATCCCTAGCGCTGAGAGGCGAACGCGCTAAACACTAAGCCACCGTGCCGCCCATGTATGATACACAATACATTATTTTCCAGATGAGCACCAAGTCATTTGCAGCTGGTTATTATAAAGTTTCTAAAATTTGTCCACTAGATGACAGAATTCGATTGTTAGAGAAACCAGAATTCGGTTACTTAGCAAATAAAGTTTAACAAAATGGACTTTGATGAGTTTCTGTTATCATGTGTATCGCAAGCTTTTGAGTACCTGGATTAAGCGCTTGTTTACGCACACTATATTTTTCATGCTCAGTACCATGTTTGTTATGACTGGTTCTATCGTTTGAGTTGTTTTTATTTACATATTATTCCTGTGTTTTTTCACTTTCTTGTTGTCTTTATGTATGAAGTGTACATGTCGTCTTGAAGGATCTGATAAGATTAAACAGGACGCGGATTTGTAATGGGTTAAGGGACAAGTTATTCAAACATCAAAAGTGCATTGCGCCTTGTAATACAAAGATTAGCCGACTGTTTATTACATAGCTATGGAACAGAGAGATGACAGACCCTAAATAATGTAGTTTTAAGAAGCCCATATAACAATACAAGTAAATGCAATTTAAAGAAACCTCACCATATGGGTCACTGATGATGTCCAGCAGCGATTTGTCCAAAGTGGACTTGCTCATCAGCTTTTCTTCATACTCAAAGTAGACATCCAGTTTGCGTGACTGTGGATGGAACACACAGGTCAGTCCGAAGCACTGAAACAACAGACAGTGAGCTCTGAAGAAATTAGGGTATGTGCTAAGAAAATGTCATTTAAGAAATGAATAATATTTTCTCTTATACAAAGAACACCTTAATATGGTCCAAAACTGCTGTAGCAACGTTGGTGTGGAGGTCAATCAAACGCTTTTTTTCCAGAAGCTCAGGAAGAGAACTGTTTGGAGACAGGAACATCATATTTCCTTAGAACTGTCAATCACACACAGTTTATCGGCACCAATGGTAGCAATTGGTAAAAAAGTTATAGAAAATTAATGCAGTTCATCTCACACTTACCATGTTAAAACAATTTAACAGTAGTGAAATTCATGGAAGTCAATCAAAATACGATTTAACAAATTTATATCTTTCAATAATTGGCAAGCCTGCATTTCCCATTGGCAGGACAGCAGGAAATTTCAGGAAATCTTATTAACAGATCATGTGATTGTACTAAATGGATTACCTGAATTTCTCAAAGTATACCTAAAGACTCATAGCTTCTCATTTGTAAACTCTGCTCTTCATATTAGAGTTTAGATCAGAGACCCTAAATAATCCCCAAATTGTATTGTGTGTTATTTTGGATTATTTACTTGCATTAATTATTCATTTGCGTTAAATGGGAAGCTAAAAAAAAATATTTTTGCTCTACATAAAGATGCCCTAGCCCAACCCACTGAACTGAGCGACAGATGATTTCATTAAGCATTAACAATACATCACTGCAACATGGTCATTGTCTTATGTCTGAACTTGCCAACATAACAGAAAAATGCACAAACAAATAATCCAGATGTGTTGTTTTTCCCAATTAGCTTACTCATAGCAAAAACATCATTTTAATAGCAGAGAGGAGGACACTTGTCAAATTGCTTGCCATTATAAATATGGTAGCTCAGTAGTTAGGGTGTTAAGCTATCACTCTAAAGATTGTGGATTCAAATGCTAGGTCTAATGGATTTACCAGTGTGGCTTCTTAAGCAAGAGCCTTAACCCATAACCCATTAGAGCCACACGGGTTAAGAGCCTTAACCCGCGTGGCTCTTATGGGTTATGGCACGGAACATGGCCAAGCCTGTGCTCTGACCCCAAAACATCAACTTGTGATATGTAAATGTATGATGATCTAATTGACCCACTGCAGGCCATAATTTATGCTATTTAGCATAAATTATGCTATTTAGACAGAATCAGCTATTATGAGCTTCTTCTCAGAATCAGGAGTTCGTTAGTTCATACTTTTAATTCTCCCAGTGGTACTGGAGGGAGGGTGGGGGCATTTTTTGTACTATGAACACTTTAGATCACCTGCGATAAACACTTTACTTACTACATTTTTAATTACACTGTTGACACTTTTACACACACACTATATATATATATATATATATATATATATATATATATATATATATATATATATA
>JAFMOD010000334.1:611467-647181 GCA_019802435.1 Corydoras maculifer
AAAAGGGGGCTGAATAATTTTGCACATCGCACTTTTCAGTTTTTTATTTGTAAAAAAATTGTTGATTCATGTATAACTTTCATTCCACTTCACAATTGTATACCACTTTGTGTTGGTCTTTCACATTAAATTCCAGTGAAATATATTTATGTTTGTGGTTGTAATGTGACAAAATATGGCAAAGTTCAAGGGGTATGAATACTTTTGCAGCCCACTGTATGTATATATATATATATATATATATATATATATATATATATATACATACACACATTGTATATATACATATACAGTGGGGAGAACAAGTATTTGATACACTGCTGATTTTTCAGGTTTTCCCACTTGCAAAGCATGTTAAAGACTGTAATTTTTTATCATAGGTACTCTTCAACTGTGAGTGATGGAATCTAAAACAAAAATCCAGAAAAATACATTGTATGATTTTTAAATAATTAATTTCCATTTTATTGTGTGAAATAAGTATTTAATACACCAGAAAAAGAAACTTAATATTTGGTACAGAAACCTTTGTTTGCAATTACAGAGATCAGACGTTTCATGTTCTTGACAAGGTTTGCACACACTGCAGCAGGGATTTTGGCCCACTCCTCCATACAGATCTCCTCCAGAGCCTTCAGGTTTCGTGGCTGTCACTGGGCCACATGGACTTTAAGCTCCCTCCAAAGATTTTCTATTGGATTCAGGTCTGGAGACTGGCTAGGCCACTCCAGGACCTTAAGATGTTTCCTACGGAGCCACTCTTTAGTTGCCCTGGCTGTGTGTTTTGGGTCGTTATCATGCTGGAAGACCCAGCCACGACCCATCTTTAGTGCTCTTACTGAGGGAAGGAGGTTGTTGGCCAAAATCTCACGATACATGGCCCCATCCATCCTTCCCACAATACGGTGCAGTCGTCCTGTCCCCTTTGCAGAGAAGCATCCCCAAAGAATGATGTTTCCACCGCCATGCTTCACGGTTGGGATGGTGTTCTTGGGGTTGTACTCATCATTCTTCTTCCTCCAAACATGACGAGTGGAGTTTAAACCAAAAAGTTCTATTTTTGTCTCATCAGACCACATGACCTTCTCCCATTCCTCCTCTGGATCATTCAGGTGGTCATTTGCAAACTTCAGACGGGGTTTGACATGCGTTGGCTTGAGGAAGGGCACCTTGCGTGCACTGCAGGATTTTAATCCTTGACGGCGTAGAGTGGTACTGATTGTTTTCTTTGACACTGTGGTCCCAGCTCTATTCAGGTCATTGACCAGGTCCTGCCGTGTAGTTCTGGGCTCATTCCTCACCTTCCTTAAGATCATTGATGCTCTAAGAGGTGAGATCTTGCATGGCGCCCCAGACCGAGGGACATTTTCTAATAATTGCACCAACAGTTGTTGCTTTCTCACCAGGCTGCTTGCCTATTGTCCTGTAGCCCATCCCAGCCTTGTGCAGGTCTACAATTTTATCCCTAATGTCCTTACACAGCTCTCTGGTCTTGGGCATTGTGGAGATGCTGGAGTCTGACTGATTGAGTGTGTGGACAGGTGTCTTTTATACAGGTAACGAGTTCAAACAGGTGCAGTTAATACAGGTAATGAGTGGAGAACAGGAGGGCTTCTTAAAGAAGAAGTAACATGTCTGTGAGAGCCAAAATTCTTACTGGTTGATAGATGATCAAATACTTATTTCACACAATAAAATGAAAATTAATTATTTAAAAATCATACAATGTATTTTTCTGGAATTTTGTTTTAGATTCCATCACTCACAGTTGAAGAGTACCTATGATAAAAATTACAGTCTTTTACATGCTAAATGCTTATGCATATATACATATATCTACCTACATACATACATATATTAGATTTAACTTTGTCATTGTACAGAGTACAAGTACAGGGCCAATTAAATGTAGTTCTCTAGCATCTAACCAAAAGTTTACTTTTATTCAACCAGCAATTTTATTTTTGACCGGAAACAACACAGGCATCTCCCAGGAGATAATACGATGATGTACAAGAGGCATCATGGTGGAAAAAAATATGTGTCAGCTTTTATTCACATTTGAACAAAAAGTGGCATCTCCAAAATTATTCATACCCTTTACAAACTGTCACAATCTATGGGAAAATCCAAAGTTCTATACCATTCCAAATAGTCCAAGCTGTTTTAAAGCATAATTACACTGATTCATTGGGAACAGCTGTTTTTTTTGGCCACAATGATGTGTCCTTCATTTGACGTAAAAAATGAGAAGCCTTCAACCCTAAGAACACCATCCCCACTGTCTAACATGGTGGTGGAAACCTAATGTTTTGGGGCTGTTGGGAAATTGATCGCAATATATGGCACCATGAAAAAAAAGCAATACATCAAGATTCTCAAAAACAACATTAGGCAGTCTGCAGAGAAACTGGGCCTTGAGAACCAGTGGACATTTCAGCATGAGAACGACACAAAATACACAGCAAAAGTGGTAAAGCAATAGTTAGCAGACAAAAACATTAACATTTTGCCGTGGCCCAGCCAGAGCCCTGACTTGAATCCAACTGAGAATCTGTGGAGAGAGCTAAAGATCAGGGTGATAGCAAGGAGACCCTCCAACCTCAAAGAGTTGGAGCTCATCGCTAAAGATGAATGAATAATACCAGTGGAGACATGCAAAATGCTGGTCAGCAATTACAGGAAGTGTTTGATTGCTGTAATAGCCAATAAAGGCTTTTCTATTAATTATTGAGAAGGGTATGAATAATTTTGGACATGCCACTTTTTAATAAAATGTGAATAAAAGCTGACAAATATTTTTTTCCACAATGATGCCTCTTGTACATAAACGTATTATCTCCTGGGAGATGCCTGTGACGTTTCCGATCAAAAATAAAACCGCTGGTTGAATAAAAGTAATTTTAAGTAAAAAATTTGACAGGGGTATGAATAATTTCGGGCTTGACTATACATACAAACACACACGCCTATTCAGTTTTTTTGCACATTATTCATTGTTCCATAACTGCACCAACCTCCGCCAACAATCTTGACTAGGTTCAGATTGCATTTACTATTTTTTTCTTATTTTTAATGTTGTATCTCTTTTTTCTTTTATTATATTATTGCTGTGCTGTGTTATTATTAGTATGTACCTGCTACTGGCTGTTAAATTTCCCCTGTTTAAAATAAAGTGTACTACTCTCCATCTATCATTCATTCATAAATAATTTTCAATAAGAATAAATGTATTTTTAATTTAATCATGTTTAATCTCTGGGCAGAGACATACTACTTTGATTTTTAAACAGAAAGTCTTCGGTTAAATTTATCACATAATGCTTTATAAAACAGTGAAGTTTGCAATTTTCTAAGCCCCTAACTAAGCCCCTAACTTTGGGTGTTTCTAACACCCAAAGAACGAACCAATGTGACATTGGCAAAGAAAGTACCCAGTATTTGTTTGATTTCATAATCCGGACACAAACTAAAAGCAAATGTGTCAGAACAATTTACAGCAACAAATAATTTTACACCACATTATTAAGAAACTTTCAATGGCATGCCTCTGACAATCTTACCTGACAGCTGAGGTAAGTTTGGCAGTGTTATCCGACAACATGCTAATGGCACCATCATCTTCTCCTTCCAAACCCTTTGGTGGGGGAAAAAAAAGTAAAGTACAGTACATTTTTAGCAGTGACAAGTCGTCGGGGCATTCTCTGAAAGCCTAATATTTATTTAAATCACAGACTGACATTAATTATATTTTGCCCATAAATATTTATTACATAACTCCAAATGGTCTGTCCACTTCCTTTCACAGCATTTCCCCCAAGTGCGCTACTACGCTTTAAACACATTTCATCATTATTGGTTGCCGGCTTTTTCCTTTTTCTGCCTACACCTTTGAACCATGATTTTTCTTGGCCCGGTAGCATTAAATAAGTGTAGATCAACATTTCTTCAATTAGATTTTGAGTTGGTGATACCATAACCTTCTAGCAGGCATATGTTATGTCAGCATATCCACGCTCTTTGGTGTGTAGCTTTTGATGATTGGACATGTTCAGGCAATTCAAACTTATTACAGAAATACAACCCAACTTTTAGCATCAGCTTGAATGGCAATATAAAAATACTTCTTGATGGAACTACGAACTACCAGCCCAAGCGAACTCATGTCACTCCACTACTAATTTCTCTCCATTGGCTCCTTGTAGCTGCTCGCATTCAGTACAAGGCACTGTCTCTAGCCTATAGGACCATTTCTAGACCTACCCCCTCTTACTTTTACTCTGTTTTCAAAATACACTCCAACTCATTCACTACATTCTAGTGATGAATGTCACCTGGTGATTGCACCTAACTGAGGTGCTAATTCTCACTTCGTTGTGTTCACCACTGATAATGGTAGAACAATCTTTCCAACACTGTCTGTAATGCGGAGTCACTTGGCATCTTTAAGAATCAACTGAAAACACAGCTCTTTCACAAATACCTGATATAAAAAAATTTATAAAAAAGGGGGAGATTTATTCAGGATTTTTAGTGAGTGTCATTTTCCTAAATAATATTGCAAATTTTATAAGATTATTGTGGGTGATTTTTTCAATACAAGTGTAAAGTGGTTGTACTAATGAGGACCAGTAAAAGCATTTCACAGTTTCAGTAACAGGTTATTTATATAATACTTTAAATCCCATGGAACCACGGAAGGTGTGTTAATCAACGCTCATCAAATTCCATTGCTGATGGCTCTATTTTCACCACTGCGCTCCTGCTACAATCAGTTATGAATCTGTGATGCAATGTTTATATTGCCATAAAATGGTTAATGACAGGTGGATCATTAATGAAGGCCTATGTGTAAAATACACCGCCTGCCACTGAGATTTAATAATATAATTCATTCATTCATTCATTCATTCATTATCTTCTGCTTAATCCTCTACTAGGGTCGCAGGGGTGTTCTCCATGCCCAACCAGGGCAGAACACCTCGAGCGCTGGGCGAATATACCAATGACAGAGTATCAATCTCACACACTTACACACACAGACACACACTATATGGGGCAATTTAGAACATACAATATACTTTTTTGTCCATGTTTTGACTGTGGAAAGAAACCAGAGAACCCAGAGGAAACCCATGAGGGGAAAACATGGAAACTCTACCCAGATTCGGATTTGAACCTGGATTCTCAGTATCAAGATAAAACTAGAATGCATGAAAAAGTACTTACCATGATACTCTTGAGGTGCTTGACCTCATCTTCCTGTGTTCTGTATGCCTGCAGCTCTTCCTGCACTGATTCTGCCACCTCAGGAAAGGGACTGAAATTTAAAGTGACAAAAGTACTAATGCCAAACTGTCTGACCATACTGCTTCTTCTGTCCAACTTGAAAATATAAAAAACAAGATCTCTTGTGACAGATAATAAAAAAAAATAAAAAAAAGCAACAATTTTACACAACCAAGCCATATGTTTGGGTTTTAGATTTTAGGCAAAAGTATTTTAAATAAGATAAGCTAAGTGAATGATGACAAATTATGATTGGTAGAAGAGGAAAGAGTAGCAGAAAAAGGGTAAATCACACAATTTATACTTATGCACCATATTACAGACGCTTTCTATAAGACACAAAACAGAAGCATTGGGTACTGTTTGGGTGAACCATTTTCAAAGAGACCACCTATATTGGTTATTCAACTTAATCTTAGTTAAAACTTACCTTCCCTTGTGTTTCTGCCAAAATTTGTCAGCAGCAGTCAGGTCATAGCACTTTGTGGTCTTTTTTTTGGGTCGTGCACCTGCTGGACTTGCTTCTGGTACCACAGACTCCTCCAAACTAACCCTGTTCAGATGAAGATTCTGCCCACATAGAAAAAAAGAAAATTATTATTTAACATAAAAAACTTTATGTCTGTTTATTTAAAAAGATTGGTTGTGTTTCTAATGCTATACACCCTACCCTACCACGTACGGTACAAGTTGAAGCCATACTATCCTTGTTTGTTTAAATTTGTCTTTTCTTTCTAATTTCCCGCTTGCGATGAAGATGTTATAAAAATATCAAATGAAATGAGGAGCTGCGTCTCAAATCACCGAAATAAAAGTATGGAAAAAAGGCAACAGGTAAACACACAAATATATTTTTCTTTTGCACACAGTTCCTAGATATGGACTTATTCTAATTGTTCACAATTGATAAGTCAATTGTATTTAGAGAAGACATTCAAGACATTCAATAACCTTATCTTGCATACAGTGTGTTGTCAAGTTGTGAAAAACTACATTTTGGATAAGTGGCCAAATAACTAAAATCATTAATCACAAACAAACTTACCAGAACATCATGAATGAGAGCTTGGTAGGTCCACGTGTGATGCAGTGGGGTTGCAAGATCCAGGTTCCGGTCAGCAAGAACAAATAATGGCCTTTGAAAACTAAGGCAAAAGGAGAAACATATAAACAAACAGCAAATAATGCAGTTAATTTTCCATTAGTTTAATTAGGTTAAGGGCAGCATGGTGGCTTAGTGGTTAGCACGTTCGCCTCTCAGCACTAGGGATTCCCGGTTCGAATCCCAATCTGAGTTTCCATGTTCTCCCCGTGTCCGCGTGGGTTTCCTCCCAAAGTCCAAAAACATGGATCAAGTCAATTGAGTTCTCCAAATTGCCCCATGTAGAGTGTGTTTGTGTGCGTGTCTGTGTGTGTGAGTGTGTGCCCAGCGATAGATTGGCGCCCTGTCCTGGGTGTATCTGCCCAGCGCCCGAAATGTTCTTCCCTGGATGGGCATGGGGAACCCCCCTGCGACCCTAATATAGGATAAAGCGGAAGATAGTGAATGAATGAATTAATTAGGTTAAGCTGCAGCAATAAACTAATATCTTATTTTGAGCCTCATCAAATTTAGAGAGGATGGCCTGCATTGTCACCAATGTAATAAAAATGTAAGCTTTCTCTGTTGAATGTTTAAAAGACTTACCTAAACTGACCAGTTCCCATAGTGTCTCCAGTAAACAGGCTGTTTCGAGCATCTCGCAAATTCTCCCTTAATTTCTTATCAAGTTTCTATAAAAAGATATTGTATAAATTAAAATGCATAAAATAGAACTACCAAATTGATTTGTTTTCTTGTTACAGAAAATATTTAAATATAAAATTATAAACACTACACTGCTGGAGCTGTACAAAACGTATACAATGGCTGATGGTGTAGACCACAGGATTAGTATTTGTATAACAGCTATATTTGGTAAAATGAGAACTATTTATAATGGATTTCATGGCAAGACAGGTGACTTATGTAACTTACCATAGCTACCATTTCAGCTGCATTTCCTCTTGGACATCGAATAATTGGAACCGCACCTGAGGAAACAGAAGATCCTTTTTACTTGCCAATAAGAACACACTGGACTGCCCAGTTTAAATGCAAATGAGGAAGGATTTTTTTTTATCATTTACAAAATGAAATTTATTTAGGAGTTCACACAAAAACTTTCTGCTCATCAATGTAAAATAGATACTAATCCAAACTTTTTTTTAAGCACAAAATAATTCACTACTGAATGAAAACAGCACATCAATACACTATAATTGGCTAAAGGTAAATACTGCCCCCTAGAGGACAGACATCAATATAATGACAAAATTTCCAATGTCCATTTGAGCTTATTAAGTACTATGCCTTATCAGTTAATTTAAGTTATTTAAAAAAAAATCAGCACACCCCTGATCAAAATCTTTATGTTTCAATAAATGAGAAAATCAGAGGGGTACCCTCAGGGCTCTCTAATATTGTGTTTTGTATTCCTCAGGTTTAGTTTATAAATGTATTATTTAATTATTTTACATTTACATTATAGAAATCTATAAAACTAAATCTTTGAGACCTGATTGGCAAATTATTATTTTTGATAATACTGCAGTTTAGCTGATTTCTCCCTTACTTAACTACTGACTTTGTTCTCCTACTTAATAAGTCGCTTTGGATAGAATGATTAAAATAACTAAATGTAAATGTATCTCTAGTTTGCTTTGCTTTGCTTTTAACCTTCTGAAAAAACAATGTTAATTGGCTTTAAGTCTTGGTTTAAGTCTTGGGAATGTGCAAGCCACTTTATTCTTTAAAGCTTATAGAAGTGCAAGTTTATTTATTATAAAACGGGTATTTGGCCATTTGTCCAACTGTGTGATTATTGACAATAACACATACTGTACCTCTTTATATTTGTATCAATACGGGAAATACAATACATTATTTTAAATGATAAAATACAGATTAATACAAATTGTAAGCCGATTACTGATGAGCACTAAGTTGCGGCAGTTTTTTTTAAATGAATTGTGTTCTGCGATATAGTCACTTGATGGCAGTTTTTGATTGTTAGAGAAATAGGTACTCAACGGTCAGTGTTCACTGTATAAACCGGACTAGATTATGTGGCGGAAGACAAGTTTATTGGTTGAAATAAATGCATTTACGATTAATACATTATGGGAAAGAGGTGTAAAGGGACTCTTGGTTCTTATTACTTTTATACAGTTCTTTTCACAATAGGGCATTGTTTCAAAGCAGTTTTACTGTTTTTTAAGCCTGAACATTCAAAGATTAAGCAGAAGCAACAGTGTCATGATCATGGTAGTGTTGTTTTTTTAAGGAAGAAACATGTGAGGATCAAGTTTATTTTTTATATAATGCTTTTTACAATAGTATATTGTCTAAAAGCAGCTTTACAGTGTTCTAAGCAGTGCCCCACAATAAGCAATTAAATACAACAGTGGCAAGAAAAAAATTCCCATACAGTTATGGATGATGGAGTGAACAATGTTCAGATATGATAATGTAATATGAATTTTTAAAACTTAACCCTGGTTTGCATTTCTCCACAACTTTATATATCCATTGCTAATGTTCTCTAATAAACCTCTGAGTCTTTCAATGAAAAGCTGTAGTTACACTAAGAAGAAATTAATCACCGATGGTCTTTATTTATTGGGGTACTTCTGGAGGCAATTTAGGATTTTATTTAAGGGCTGAATACAAATGGTGACTTGGTTCACCCACTAGATTTGCTCATTCAGTACTGATCACCTGTTCCTCATTTCTTTCCCTTAATCAATGTCATGGTTTCCACTATTTGTATCTGTGTGCACTACATTGGTTCTCAAACTTTCCATAGTGTTTAACTGTGGGTTTTATCCCAGATTATGGCCGCTAGAAATTCACTCTAATTTCTGTTTGAGTTTAGAGCATTTGGTATTCATCTCTGACCATGACCTTTGCTACCTGATCTACATTTAGTTTATGTGTTTGGTTTAATTTTATTTCTTTATTTTCTGAATCAGTTCTGTTGGATTCCTAAGAAATTAAATATCCTGGAAAGTCCTACCTGTATAGTACTTCGTGGGACCGGCAATCGAACTGAGGACCACAAGCCCCCAACAAAAAGAAATATTTACCGAGAGTGACAAAGAAGCAAAAAAGACTGTCGACAATGATGTCCATTATAGACTCCATATCTGTATCCATGATGTCTGGTTTGTTGATTGCTGGAAGACAATTACAAATGTGTAAACAAATAATTTGCTTAATTAACATGGAATAGGTATATATAAGCAGACACATAAGTAGAATTATAATTCACTTAAAAAATCGTCAATAACAGTATATGTCATATGACATTATCAGAATAAAGTTACCATAATAAGAGATCTGTTCTTTGTTTTGATTGCAGAGAACAAACATGTCATCTTCTAGGGTTATGAAGTTTAAATATTGATCAAACACCTACAAAAACACAAAAAGACTTAAAAGATAAATAGTTAGCTAGCTTACATCAAGACAGGTCACTGGAATCATCCATGACACTACCAAATTAACATAATATTTTACAGACTTCTTGATTACATTTTTGTGCAACAAAATGATGATGACTGTATTCAAGATTTCTCAAAGCCAGGAACATTTTTTTTTTTTACATCATGCATTAAATGTTTATTTAAACACACGTATGCTGGTGTCAACTACACATTATTGTAGCTTCACGATCATTTCAGCTTTGCGATATTTGTTATACTCAACATATGCAGGTTATCTTTAATTAGGCAAAAATCTAATTTAATGCAACTAATTACTGTAAACTTTGATGGAGTTTATTAAAGAATTCTGGGATTTTTTAACCCCCAAATAACTTTCTTTAACTTCATAATCTTTAAGATAAAAACATAGCTGATTTATAGCCTTTGACAAGTTGATTTTGACAAGTTGTTATAATATATATATGATTAAAACAGTCCATGTCACTGTATATAAAGGTTAACTACATTATTATCTAACACGTTTGATTCTGTCCTTAATTGGACTAATACTAATAGTCTAATCCTGCCAGGATGTTACTGAGAAGACCTTTGAGCATTTGATCATTTTCAAGATTCAGAGATATTGCCTGCAGCTTTGAGACATTTTAGGAAAAAAAGCGTTGTATAAAACTGTTTATAAAACAAGTAGTTCTGTTCATTAAATCTGATTGGCTGCTCTGCCTGCTTCACATTTGTATCAACGAGTGACATACAATACATTATTTTTCTGGTGTTTTTTTTATAAACTGCTTTCTGTAATATGGCCACTATATAGCAATTTTCGATCATTAGAGAAACTGAAAACATGTTATTCAGGGTCAGTTTTCACTTTAAAAAAGGGACTGGATTATATTGTGGATGACCAGTTTATTAGTGACCGGAGAAACCGGAGGAAACCCACACGGACACATGGAAACTCCACCCAGATTGGGATTAGAACCGGGAATCCCAACCGCGGATGGACTACTTGACCCCAGCACATAAAATGACTACTATAAAATTTTCAGTATTTAAAAAATAATGACTTACTTTGGTAACTTGAGTCACTGCGTTTGCATCAAGTGCTGCATTTGCTATAACTTCTAGTTTCCTTCTGGATATTGCAGAGATGAAGTTTAGGTAGTATGACTCATATATCTGGTTCCGAAGGTCCTATAAGTTCCAGTTGGAGGGGGGGGGGGACAAGATTTAAGTGCAAGTTGTAATTTCACAACATTATATGACTAATTTTAGATCTCCCTCAGCTCAAGCAGAGATTTTAAACACATTTTAACTGAGTAAATACTTACTTGACATATTCTGTCTATATTTTCCTCTGTTGGCATTATAAAGTAAATAGCAGGGACATCTGGAATTGGATCTCTGTCTGAGTGTAATAAACTGTAAATGTAATAAAATAATAAAATGAGAGTTCCATACAAAACCAACACAATCATAAAACACAGTAAACATATGTGGGCATTAAAAACCCAAGTTGGTTAACTGCACGCCAGTTAGAGGCATATCAAGACATATGGAAAAAGACATTTAAAACCATGACGTTTTAGGTCTTACAGGTGAAGGGTGATGCCCATGTCTCTTAACTCTTTTACTGATAAGAGAGGAGAGATGATATCTTGACCGACACGATCGTAAACAAGCACCTGTTAATAAAGAGGGAAATAAATTTGAACATTGACATTAATTAGACCTAAAATGTAACAGACAGCAGAGAATTGTATGGGTAAAAAAGCAGCAAACAGTACCTTCCATACTGGTTCAGTTGCTGTGTTTTTCAAAGGTGCTGTATTAAAATTTAGCATTCGCCTCAAGGCATCTACAAAAAAAGCAACATAAAGCTTTAGGGATGATAGCAAATAAAGCAAATAAAGCAAAAAGTCTGCAAATAAACGTTACGCTTGGATTTAAAATTTCATCTGGTTGAAAAGATATTTTTATTTAGAATGCTGCCAGAATAACCGAAGGTTATATCATGTCATCATTACTCAATATTGCACATGTATCTGTTTTTTTATATATATATCTCCAGATAAATTTGAATAACCCTTCTCGCCCAACATAAATAATCCACAAAATATCAGATTTTTCATCTACGATGTTTGTGGGCTACATGTCATCTGTGCCTCTAAAAGTCAGTCAGAGCATTTTTTCTTTTACTAAGAACCTATGCATTACCCCGACGTTGTTCACTGTGGGCACAAACTGTTAAACTATTAATTTAATTTTTAACTGTTCATTTTAAGTGGTTGCACTTTTCTTTTCTTTATGGTACAGACTTCACTGTACAGTAAACTCACAGACCAATCTTGTGCGTAGCAAGGTCACCAAAAGTGCTCTTCAGCCATTGAGATTTGTGCAGCTTTGGGACCGCAAACTGTGCACAGGCAAGGTGTAAAGCGAGAAGGATAAATTGAGGTATGAATTCAGAGGAGAAATTGATTCAAAGAAAGGCTTATTCAGATGGTGTGCTCTAAAAAAAGATTCAACAGCTAAAACTGAGAGGAATACTAGAGGGAAATAACCAGTTAAGATGTGAAATGGAGATAACAAGTAGACCATTTTATTTATAGGAAAAAATAAGGATAAGTTTGAAAAATAATTCTGTTCAGCATTTAAATCCATAAATATTGTTAAAATATATTGAACATTATTTGTAATTTGTTTGGTCGTTCAGTTGTTGATATGAACCACAAGGCTACTTCAGTATACAGGATATGGCATTAAATCATAACACAAGTTGGAAATAATGACGGACCTTGGCCTGATGAAATTTCCTTTAACTGGACCTTACTAAATTATAATTAAATACCTCTGGGCTAGACAAACCTTTAAGGAGCACATATGGAAAAGTGGTCCAAAGTTCACTTTAGTGATAAAAGCAAGATCAATTTATCCCAGTTTGACAGGACACAATACGTTCATGGTCAAACGACGAGGAAAGAATGAATCCAAAGTATGTAGAAAAAATTAAATGAATAATGAAAATAAAAGTGAAAAAGTACAGATGATGATTTGGACAATTCTGTTACAGCAGGAGTTGGGTCTCACTTTGTTTGTTTGGCTTTAATGCCATATCATAAACTTATTGGCTATTTTACAGCATAGGCCAATACTGGGACTAAAAAATTAGATCTTTTATTTATGTGAAGAATTTTTAAAGTCTCAAAGTTAAGTGAAAACAGTTTTTAAAAAATCCTCTGAAATATTGTGGACAATGCCTCCAGCCCACAGTACAACACACTGGTAAGACACTGGAGCATATTCAGTTTAAGACTTTCATTAAACTTTATTTATTAAGCATATTACAGTTAAGACTCCAAAGTGCACCACAGAATTCCACAGGAGGTCATTTCTAGCTGTGGACATCAATCTCTATAACTCCTTTCTCATTGTGTAATACCATAACTTGTGTACAATAACAAATTAGGTTGGATAAGTGCAATACAATGCTCAATATAAATTATATAGGTGGCTATAATTGTATTATAATATATAATTGGGTAGGATTGCGGTTAAATAACCATCCCTGGTAGTCCATGAACCAGTGATAGACCAGCGATATATTTTTTTTAAAATCTGAAAGCCACTGATATTTTAAAATTTGTAACTTTATATTTGTTTATATTGCATTCTAAAAGATGTGCTTATTATTAGTACAATATCCATTTTTTATACTATAACACTGAAAACGGGGCATCTGTAACTACTGCAATTTTCCCTCAGGGATTAATAAAGTATGCCGATTCTGAAACACTGGAAGATGGTGTTGTGACCACACCATAAATTCTGAAAATAATAAACCTAAAACTTGAATTTCCCATGAATATCGCAAATAAAACCTTATCATGGGTGTTACAAGTAGATTGGAATGAATTTAAAAGTAGGAAGCACTACAAAATGTATTTTTGTACAATAGCTCTGACTGCGGGCCGGCACGGTGACTTAGTGGTTAGCACGTTCGCCTCTCAGCACTAGGGATTCCCGGTTTGAATCCCCATCTGGGTGGAGTTTCCATGTTCTCCCCGTGTCTGCGTGGGTTTCCTCTGGGTTCTCCGGTTTCCTCCCACAGTCCAAAAACATGGATCAAGTCAATTGACTTCTCCAAATTGCCCCATTTAGAGTGTGTATGCGTGCGTGTCTGTGTGATTGTGTGCCCAGCGATAGATTGGCGCCCAGTCCTGGGTGTATCTACTCAACGCCCGAAACGTTCTCCCCTGGATGGGCATGGGGAACCCCACCGCGAGCCTAATATAGAATAAAGCGGAAGATAATGAATGAATGAATGAGTTCTGACTGCTTAATAGCAGCATCATAGTACATGTGCTAAATTTAGTAATATTTATTACCCAGCTAATATTCAGTAATATTCATTACCCAGAATTGACCCTAATGCCTTAATAAATTACAGCACAATGGTGGAGTGGTTACCACATTCGCCTCTCAGCGCTGAGGATCCAGGTTTAAATCCCTGGGTGGACTTTCCATGTCTTCCCTGTGTGCTCCGGGTTCTTCGGTTTCATCCCACAGTCAAAAACATGGATTCAAGGCAAATTGAATGCTCTAAATTGTCCCATACAGTGTGTGTATGTGTGTGTAAGTGTGTCTAGTGATCGATTGGCGCCCTGTCCTGAGTGTATCTGCCCAGCGCCCGAAACGTTCTCCCCTGGATGGGCATGGGGAACCCCCCACCCCCCGTGACTCCAATGAAGGATTATGCTGAAGATAATGAAAGAATGAATTTATGCATTTACTGTGACGAAAAAAAGTTAAAGAGACACGACAAATCCAATATGTACATATGTATTTTCTAGTGTATATAATAATATCACCACTGCAATATAGGTAGTTGTTATAATTGTATTTGTCATACAATAATTTCATAATTGTAAATAGTTGTTATTAATTATTTTAAGGGTTTTAGTGCGTGGATTGTTTAGCTGCGACGGACTCTTCCCTTCGTTCATTAGGTAGTTGTCTCAAAAATGACATGTTTTCTGTCGTGTTAAACCTATGTACGAAAATCTGAATCACGGTAATCGTGTCGTTTATTCCTAAACGTAAAATACAAGCAATTAACAGACCTGTCTGCTTCTCCCGGATGGAAGCCGCCATTTTTACTGTTTATACAGTGACAAGGATGGTAGGGTGACGTGGCAAACGCGCCACACCGACACAGCGCCTACTAACGGAGCAGCTGCGTTCCAAATCACAACAACTTACTTGATTTGATATCTTAGAATTCGCACTTTATGTGCTACTTCAATGCATGTCGCACAGTGCTTGGCCACATATACTTACTGTATAGTTCGTGTTAAATTAGTTCCTGCTTTATGTGGTTCTTATGAGTGTAGTGTAATGTTTGTAATTTTTGTGCAATGCGAGCTCCCAGAACCCTGAAAAAAAACCCTGTATGGCTGAGCATACCTGGCAAATAAAGTTTTATTCTGATTTTCACCCTAAATGGTTTACACAATGTTTTAGATCGTATTTGTGATAATACAACATTTAGGAACCATTTTTATGCTTATATACAAATTAAGATGTTTATTTACTTCCATCCATCCATTATGTTCTTCTAGGGTTGTGGGGGTGGGTTTCCCATGCCCATCCAGGGGAGGCGGATACACCCAGGACAGGGCGCCAATCTATCGCTGGGCACACACTCACTCACACAGACACACACCCAAATACACTCTATATGGGGCAATTTGAAGCATTCACTTTACCTTGATTCATGTATTTGGACTGTGGGAGAAAACCGGAGAACCTGGAGGAAACCCACGTGGACACGGTTCTCCCTGGAAACTCCACCCAGATTGGGATTCGAACTGGGATTCCCCAGCGCTGAGAGGTGGCCGTGCTAACCAGTAAGCCACCATGCCGCCCCTAACCACTAAGTCACCTATGTTATTTACTTAATTATTAAAACTCTTAATCTGTGCATCATGTTGTCAGTAAGGGCGGCACGGTGGCCTCGTGGTTAGCACCTCCCAGCGCCAGGTTTAAATACCAATCTGGGTGGAGTTTCAATGTTCTCCTCGTGTCCGTGTGGGGTTTCCCCTGGGTTCTCCAGCTTCCTTCCACAGTTCAAAAACATGGATTCAAGATAAATTGAGTTCTCTAAATTGCCCTTTATAGGCTGTGTGGGACTGTGTAAGAAATGCTTTCCCATAGATTGGCATGGGGACCCCCATGACCCTAGTGGATGATCAAGCAGAAGATAATGAATGTTGTCTGTAAATCACAGCAGTAAAAGCTGTATGTAGTTAGCAATCTAATTTTTATCATCCAAAAAATATGACAAAACATTAACATTATATACAGTATCAAGATCAGAATTAGATTTGGCCAAGTATGTTACACATACAAGGAATTTGGTTACTGATAGATGACAACTCTTTAGTAACATTACAATTAACAATTTACTGTACAATGTGTGGTGGCTTGGTGGTTAACACGTTCGCCTCTCGCTCCAATCTGGGTGGAGTTTCCATGTTCTCCCTTTGTCCACATGAGTTTCCTCCGGGTTCTCCTGGTTTCTCCCACAGTTGAAAACATGAATTCAAGGTAAATTGCATGCTTCAAATTGCCCCATATAGTGTGTGTCTGTGTGAGTCAGTTAGTGTGCCCTGCGATAGATTGGCACCCTGTTCTGGGTGTATTCTCCCAGCCCCCCTAGAAACATTCTACCCTGGATGGGCATAGGAACCCCCCCCCCACTCACCCCATAGTAGAGTATTAAGCAGAGGTAATTATTTAATTATTTTTAATTAAATAGTTTAACATGGCAAGCTTTAATTGAAATTAATTTTAGCAAGATAATATTCAATAAATTGTTCGAGAAAAATTCTGTTCTCAAATTATGTGAATATTGTATCTTAGCCATTTTATGTCACATAGATATGTTATCAGTTATGTATGTAAAACGGTTGTTTTTTTGCTCTCTAAAGAAAGTGTTTTTGCTTCTCTAACAACCAAGATACTGACTGCTCAAGTGGATTTAGCTGACTGAATTTGGTATGAAGGCCATAGTTAAAACATTTCTTTGCATGTTGAGTAGTTTTCTCCAATTTCCACCACAAAAGTTACTTACTATTATGCCTCTTTTAAGTTTGGCGGGCCATCAGGGCCTTCTCTGATGGCCTAAAAATATCTGAATCACAGATTGATGTTAATTATATTTTGTCCATGAATACCCATGAAATAATTCCAAATGCTCTGTCTGCTTCCTCTTATACTGTTTCCCCTGGTTGCGCCAATTTCAGACATGTATTTTCTTATTGAAGCATTTAAACAATCACATGTCCCCATTAATGGTTGCCAGGTTTAAAATTTTTCTGCATATGCCTTTAGAATACATTTTTTGCTGGCCCTGTAGCTTTAAATAAGTGTAGATCAAAACAGTTGCTTCAATCAATCAGATTTAATGTGCTCTATACCAGAACATTCTAGAATATTTACGCTATGTCAGTGTATTCACATCCTCTGAATTTTGATGTGAGGACAATTTCAGTCAATTAAAACAAAAATACGAATCGACTATCAGCATTAGCCTTGATTAGCAATAGAAAAGGACTTCTTAATAGAACTAACAAGCTCTTTTAAAGTACACAATATGGATTTAATCAGGATTGTTGTTGAGGGTTATTTTCCTAAATAATATTGCAATTTTATGAGAATATTTGTCGGTGATTGCCTGTGATGCTGCTCGTCATACTGCATTTCTGCATAATAAGATGTTTTTATAGCAATACAATAGTTGTTGGCAGGTGGAATCATTCAGGTGGAGCATTACTAAAAGCTTATTTGTAAAATGCAGCATGCCACTGGATTTGAGTCATGGGTTTTGATTAAAGGCTGGATTGAGCTTTAAGTGTTATAGGCTCCAAGCTTGGAGGAACCTTAGCTCTTGATTGTGACCTTTCTGGAGAAAATGCTGCCATTGCCTTGGCTTCTAAGTGTAGGCCAGCTATAGATAATTGCAGAACGTCCTGGTGAGCTAAATAAGTGAGAATGATGGAAAAAGAAGCGGCCAGGTCATGATGGAAACTCAAAGCTTTTAAGATGCTTGTCACTCTTGTAAAATACCATTTAGTTTAGCTGAAGTATCTCTTATCTTTTCTGTCCAGGAGTTTTTCTTTCACAATTTTTGGACAGTACATCACTTCCCTGCCAACCAGCTTTTTATTTAACTTTCAGTTAATTTAGACAAATTATGCTCCTTTAAAAAACCTGTAAACATGAGAAGGTACAATATTTTTATTTACACTATTACCATAAGTATTCCATAACATTTTTTATCTTTGTAATATAATACTATATATATTTATTACTAGCCCCTTCTTGGCTTGGCTTTGACTAGGCTTGTTATGACGTTTGATAAACGTACATTTACACGAAATTGATTGCTTTTTGTTGTTGTTTTTTTATTTTTAGAAATAAACATTATTTAACTAACTGATAATGGGGTAAAAAAATCAAAACAACTTCACCATCACTTAAATATACATTTTTCCTGTGTACAATAACGCTAAACACTCTCAACCACCGATTAGGACCATGACTGTTTTTAATTAATTGACTTTTTTTTTGTGTGTTTTTTCAAAGGCGGTGAACTGACGAGAACTGTTGTGCTGACCAGTACCACAGGATCTCCAGGTGACAATTTTGCTGGCCTTCATGAGGTTGGGTCTAATAGGCATGATGTTGGTTTTGAATGCGTAAGTATTGTGACTAACTCTTTTTTTTTAGATATAGGGTTTAAGGTAGTTAACTCCTGCACTATAGGATTTTATTTAACATTTATTTTTTCAGTAACTGTTGAATATTGATTACACATTACAATGTATTACATGTTTTAAGTCTTATGATTACGATTTTTTTTCATTAAATAAAATCATTAATGCTGAACTGTGAGTAAAGCTGTGAATTTGGTTCAGTAGTATTCCATTAACAATTGAAATCAATAAAGTAAGGACACAAAGCTGGAAACTGACTCAGCAGTCTCGCTGGACACACTCACACGTACATTCACTGGCATCACACTCAGCACTCATAACCAACACTCCAACAGACACAACACACACACACAGGAGGAAAGCTAAGATAAGACTAGCTGAAAATGGGCTTAGAACATGGAAAATTAGAATGACATGTACAAGAGAGCCTCCTGCAAGAGATTGAGTCAGCTGTAGAATCAAGGGCAATCTGAACTAATATTGTCAGATACCACAATAGCATCTATTGGAAGAAAATCCTGCCATGAATAAGTTTCCTAAGAATCATCTTTGGAATAAAATGACAAATCACTTTCTTTTCAGAACAAAAACTGATTCTCCAAATGATCCCATCTTTCAAAGATTCACTGGGGTAAGGGCAAACATCTTCAAGGCTAGAAAACTTAAAAGCAGCCATAATAACACTATCCAAATTAAAACTGATGTAAAGACTAACCCCTCCCGTGTGTAGGCCAATGAAAACATAAAAGATGACAAACGACAGGATGCAATTGCTATCCAGGAAAGAGGACTAACCCTGCTCCCAAGCTTTAATTTAGATTTAATTTAGATAGCCATAAGGCACACCGTATTTATAAGGCGCAGTCTGAATTACAGGGTCTATTTCTGTATTTGACCCACGTATATGGCGCACCATACTATAAGGCGCAGTCTCATTTACGGACTCTATTTCTGTACGGTACTTATTCTGTACGGCACTGTATTATAAGGAACTTGCTAAAACATACGATCTACAAGAAAAGTAAAGGATGCAAAACAGTGATTTATAATTAAAGTTTATTCTACTACTTGACAAAACACACATTATTTTTAATCACTCTTCTCCCACAAGTCCTCTTCTGTGCATGAATTAAAAAGGTGCGCAATTTCACTATCGAGCACTCCGGTGTTCCCTCTCATCAATGTCTGTGTCCGTCTCGTCGCCAGGCGGCTGTTCGGCAATGATGCCGGCTTTCGCGAAAGCTCGGACAACAGTTACAGCAGAAACCTTAGCCCAGGCATCCACAATCCATTCACAGACGGTGGCGTAACTCGCCCGCCGCTGCCTCCCGAGTTTTAGTAAACGTGTGTTCCCCGTCTATCATCCATCGCTCCCACACCGCCCTCAACTTTACTTTAAACGCCCTGTTTAAGCCAATGTCCAGCGGTTGGAGTTCTTTATTTAATCCTCCTGAAATGACGGCAAGCTCCGAATTAATTTTCTTCACTCGACTTTTCACGAAACCACCCGGTCGAAACAACAATACTTTTATAGATTTTGGAACTCGGTACACGTAAAAGGCGCACCGGATTATAAGGCACACGTCCGATTTCTGGGAAAATTTTAGGCTTTTAGGTGCGCCTATATAGTTCGGAAAATACGGTACAAGATATGCTGATCCTAAGATAAGCATACCTAAGACATGACCTGGTGCTTTTCTGATCTTTTGTCTCGCAAAGATCCAGACAACATCCTCTATTAATATTCTGGGATGCAAGGGATGGTGGTGGGGGGCTGGTGGTGAGATTAGAGTAGTTGTTATTTGTGTGTCCTTTTCAAACCTAGTGTAATGATTTTTCAGTTCGTCAGCCAGGTCTTTGTTCGCCACCGGGAGTTTTTTGTAATTGGTGATGTTTCTCAGATCTCTCCATACTAGTGCAGGTTTGTTAGATTGTGTAGTACAAAACAAGGACCAGACATTTTGTGTGAGCCTGTCATGACCCAAAATTGGCTTTTATTTAGCCATAAAATGCTTATACTGATCTTTTACAGTACTGTATATGGTCATTCAACAGAGTCAATCGGTTTTCTCTCTCCTGAACTCTCTCCTCTGGCGATTTCCTTTTCCAATCCCTTTTCACTGTGTTGAAAGAGAGACTGGTCATCATTAGTGTAATGAGTTTCAGGCAGGTGCAACTGTTCACCCGACCTGCCTCCCAAAGGCTTCCATCTACAAGCCCTGCTCATCACGACCATCTGTGACACGGCCTGTGGACCACTTGGAGCTTAAAGGGCTGAAATGCTAAATATCAATGCGTGATCCGGGCATTGGCATCCTTCATGCGGTGGAGCCACTGGATCCGAACAGAGGGTGAAAGCCCTACCCTATAGGTAGTACCAGAGGGTGAGAACAGCCTACTTGATGGCAAGGCACTCTTTTTCTATGGTGCTGTACCTCTGCTCTCACCTCGAGAGTTTCCAGCTGACGTACAGCTCTGGGTGTTCCTCAAACTCCACCACTTGGGATAACACTGCCCCTAGCCCACTGCCAATTCTGGGATCCGGACCATCGGTCCTGGAGATGGCCCAGCTTGCTACATCGCCAACATGTCAGCAACACTAGAGTGGGGTTAGGGAGGGGGGTGGTAGAGAGGGAGCGGGATAGGGTGAAGGTGAAGAATTTGAGGGGGAAGAGTGGTGCGCTTCCTGGGCCACACACCACCTGTGTCCTCTGCCAGTGTCACAGCTTCCTCCAGCGATGTCGGGCATGACACTGGACCCACTCTGCGGTGCCTGGGGGTAGCTGCGCAAAGAACTGGTCCAGTACTACCAGATCAATGACCGCCTTGACGTTTCGACCCTCGCGATGCAGGCAACTCCGACTGGTGTCACGGAGCTGTTGTGCAAAGACAAATGGGCAGTAAAACTTGGCAAACTGTAGTCCCCTAAACCGCCATCTTCTCTGTTCCGAGATCTGGCCGACCACCTGCAAGATCTCCCGTCGGAGGGATGGGTATTTGAGCATGATATTGGAGGGCTGAGCTGCGAGCTGGGTTTCCCCAAAAAGCCACGGCAACAGATAGATGACCCACTGAGTCTCCAGCCTTCCCCAAGCTTTTGTGGACCTATTTAAAACGTGTGATGTATGCCTCTGCATCGTCCACTGGTCCCATCTTAGCCAAGGTGGGGGCTGGTCCGATCGTCCTGGTGACCGTACCTCCAATCATCACCTGTGCTTCGATCAGCTCGTGCAGGACCTGTCGAGGACCATTCTGTCTGTGCTTCCTTCAGCAGGTGGAGCTGCTGCTGCTGGTTGGCATGATTATTCATTCATGATCTTTCACTTTATCCTGGCATGTATTATATTGTTTATAAATGTAATAAGATCAAATGCTCAATTATAGTAATACAAGATAGAAATGCCATTGACCTAATGGTTGATAGAGGCAAACTCATAATAAGTAGAAAGGAAAAAGTATCAACGGCTATTTTGAATATGGTGTTTTTTTAAATGGTTAAAGATCGAAATTTATGCTTGCATTTTTAAAAGCACTTGTAACAGCAAATTTGATCTCATCTTCCAGGGATAACAACTGTATTTTCTATAAAAAAAATACATTTCCTCTTAACACTGTTTTTAGGACAGATTTATTAATTGAACAGAGTATTAGAGTACAAGAAAATATTTTTAAATCACACTTACATACACAAAAGTTGGTGAACGGGTGGAATATTTTACAAATGAAATGGCATTAAATACAAAAACTGCAAAGTACAGACATGACAGAAAAAAACATACAATCTGTAAAACGAACAGAAGAGAAATATAAAATGTCCATTACAGTATTAGAGCAGTTACTAATCATGGATTACATATATTTATTTTCACAATGAAGAAAATGTACTGACTGTCTTGTGTCTGGTCAGAAGAAAAAATTGCACTAATGAAATATAATTAAGACATCCCTAATTATCCAAAAAACAATTATTGGTTTAAATAAGAATAAAGAAATGTCAGAAAAAAATTATTTAAATTATTTCTCATAATTTAAACTGGGGTGATTATGGTGTAAAATGACAGAGGAATAAAAATAATGTCAGCACACAACACAACTGACCAGAAAAGACAATGGCTACCAGACAAAATGTAACAAAATTTACAATGTACACCCAGAAAACCAAAAGAAACGAACAAAGGAGTAGCTGTCTTATCTGTATGTCACCTGGTTGTGTCCGCACTATTTCTGTTTCATAGTGACAGCAACATCCATTTTGTAATAATCATGAAACAAGAACAAAATCACGCTACCTGAGTGATCATATCATGTGACTAACATATTTCCACTTTGTCTTTCAGTGTGAATGTGTGCATCAATGTGTCCGTCCTGCCCAATGTACACAAGGATAGGCCCTGGGTCTTATTCTAATTTGGGCAACTTAGAAAAAGAAAAAATGAACAAGGTTGTAGACATAATAGTATATATAATAGTACCAATATAATAGTACTGAGTAATACTGAAGTGGATCTTCACAGTGCCTGCATCACAGACACCTGACACACAGCATAATCCAAAAGCTTCTTAAATAGATCATAGGAAGGTGACAGAGGCAGGATCAGATGGTTCGTTTCTATAAGACTTTGCGGAAATGCACAGGAGGGCTCCATTGGTGTAAAAAATGACAAGGAAGGAGGAGGGTCAAAGCCAATGGCAGGGTGCACACTGGAACCTGTAGCAAATGTAAGAATATCCTCCAAGGATGCTGCACATCGTCCATCTGAAACAAAAGGGCACACAAAAGGTTTTTCTAACATTTATAATACTATGCTAAAAGAACTAAAATGAAAACACCCCCACTAGATGTTTTTTACATAACTGTGGGGACATGCCAAAATGTGGTACTGTCATATGTGGACCTGAATAAGATACGTTTCGTGTGTGTAAGCATGTGTGAATTAAGGGAGTAAATTGAAGCCATATCAATTCTTTAAGCCAACGATTATTTACGATACTTAAAAATTTCCCACTACACGACAAGTTTCAAATAAATTAACAAGAATATCATTTGCCATTTATTGTGAATACGGAAACAGTATACTATTCACACAATATTCACCACACTGAAACAGTTGTGATCAATGCACTGTAAATAGAACAGTTACGCCATAAAACGAGTCAAATAAAGTGCAATAAGATACATTGTATTGAGAATGTGATAAAGTAAGTCTAAGGCTTACTGTACAGGTCTAGTTTAGACTTTCCCCTATTGAAAAGGCAACAAAACAAAAACTGACCTCTTACAGTCAAACCTTATTTATCTAGGAAATGTATTTGTATTAACAAATTTAAATTATATATTAAATGGGCATGGTGGCTCAGTGATTAGGGCGTTGGGCTATCAATCTGAAGGTTGGTGGTTCAAATCCCAGGTCCACTGAAGTTACCAGTGTGGGTCCTTGAGCAAAGCCCTTAACCCTCATTGCTCCAGGAATGTTGTGATTAACCCTGTGCTCACCTTGTAAGTCGCTTTGAATAAAAGTGTCTGCTAAATGACCAAATGTAAATGTAATGCAAATATAAATGTTTCGTCATGAATTAGCTGAGCTTTTACACCAAAAAAATGCGATTTGGCGCAAGGCACGCATATCCAAAGCTCCTGCTGATTATTTAATCTTTAAAAGACTCAGGAATAAGACTACACAAGCAGTTCCTAAAGCAAAAACTGACTATTTTAAAAAAGTTTTCCGTTAGTGGCCGTGATCCAAAAAGATTCTGGAAGACAGTACGTGATTTTAAAAATAAGCCACCTGTCCAGCTTCCCCAATCACTCAGTGTAAATGGCCTCATTGTCTCTGACAAGGTGCAGATGGTTAACATTTTGAACCAACATTTTATAAACTCTGGTCCTTCTCCTGATGCTGCCAAGTTTCCCTGCAGCCTTGGTAGTCCCTACACTCATCAGTCCCCCAAGTCATCCATACATTCTCACCCAAGTGTCCCCCCGAGTCTTCAGACCCTTAGTCAGAGTTTCACCCTGCAATTAGTTTCAGTAGCTGAAGTGTTGGGTGAGTTACTGAAATTGGATAGTAATAAACCAGCTGGATCAGATGAGTTGGCCCCGTTCTTTGTTAGGACAGGAGCTTCTATAATTGCAAAACCAATTGCAGATCTTTTTAATTTGTCCTTACACACTGCAAAATTTCCACAAGCATGGAAAATAGCATTGGTATGCCCTCTTTTTAAAGGTGGAGATCATGCGGACCCTAATTGTTATAGGCCAATCTCTATATTGCCATGTTTATCAAAGGTGTTGGAGAGGCTTGTTAACAAACAATTGATTAATTATCTGGAGACAAATAATATTCTGTCAGAGTTTCAGTCTGGTTTTAGATCAGGTTACGGTTGTGTCTCCGCTACACTTAAAATTCTTAATGATATTATTTCTGCTTTAGATAAAAAACAGTACTGCGCAGCAGTTTTTATAGACTTGGCAAAGGCTTTTGTTAGTGTTAATTATTCAATTCTTTTGGACAGATTGGGCAGTATCGGTTTCACAAAACACTCCGTAGCATGGTTTTTAAGCTATCTTACAGACAGAGTTCAGCATGTCAAATCCGATAATTTGCTATCTGAGCCACTGGATGTAACCAAAGGTGTTCCTCAGGGTTCAATTCTCGGGCCTACATTATTTTCTATTTATTTGAACGATATTGCTTTAATCATCAATGACTCATTTGTTCACCTCTATGCTGATGATACAGTTCTTTACGCAATAGGCCCATCTCCAGAGTTCGTAACCAACACACTACAAAAAAGTTTTCTCAGTATACAACAGTTTTATTCAACTTTGCATTTACAGATTAACATCAATAAAACCAAGCTCATGTGGTTTGGTAAGAAAGTATTTGCCTCCCCACCAGTTCAAAACATAGTGACCTCTGAGGGCACAAGAATATGCCAGGTAACAGAATACAGATATCTAGGTATTTGGTTAGACAGCACGCTATCCTTTGCCACACATATCACTAAACTACAGTTTAAAATTAGGTCTAAAATTGGTTTCCTTTATAGAATGCGCTCTTGTCTAACCCGCTCAGCCAAAGTGACATTAGTGCAAATGACAATTCTGCCCTTGTTTGATTATGGTGATATCATATATAAGCCTGCCAGTAAAAGACTTCTTAAAAAACTTGATGTTCTTTATCATTCTGCTATTCGCTTTGCCACAAATGCCCCTTTTAAAACTCACCATTGTTCTCTGTACGCATCTGTGAACTGGCCATCATTACATACCCGTCGTACCTCTCACTGGTATAAATTTGTCTACAAAACTCTCCTTGGTGTCTCTCCTCCTTATCTGTGTAACTTGCTACAACTGTCATCCGCTGCTTACAATACTCGCACTGCCCAACTCATCACACTGAACATCCCTAAAACAAACATGGTCTTTGGTTTATCTTCATTTCAATCTGCGGCTGCCAGAGACTGGAACTCCTTGCAAAAATCATTAAAAATGACTAATTTTATACCCATGTCCTCTTTTGAGAATGCTATTACAAATGTTCTTACTGAATGTTGTAACTGCAGTGATTTAGACACTTTATAATGTTATTGTTGTTTTTGTTGTCTTATAGTGTTGTTTGTGTGCTGTATGTTTTTTTTTTTTGTCAGGCTGTCATTGTAAATAAGAATTTGTTCTTAATGATTTGCCTGGTTAAATAAAGGTTAACAAATGTATTTAATATAAAAAAAAAAACCTGGCTGTAACTTAGCAAACAGGTACAAGTCTCCTATTTAATAATTAATACATATTTTTCAGCTGGCAACAAGTTATTTGTATTATATATATTCCCGATTGGATTAAAGAATAGCAGGTAATGAGTATCTGTGTAATGAGGGAGAGAGTGGCCAAAAAAGATTTAACTTTTGAAAAGTAAAAAATGTCCAAAAGTCTCTCAGATAGGTGCAGCATTCTTGAAATTTGCAAAGACTTTGAAGTGTGATTACAGATCCATCAAACATTTGCAAATAGTCAACAGGATCGCAAGAAACTGCTAAGGATTTGAGAAGAATTAAGCGTGAAGTTAATAGGAACCCATTGTCTTCCAGTAATCTTATCTTAGAACTGCAAACTACCTCAGGTACAAGGTGTTCAGTGCTTAGAGACATGGCCAATGTGAGAAAGGTGAAGCATCTATACTGGACCAATTAATATCTGAAGAGTTTAATAGTTTTATGGACTGACAGACTAGAGGGTTGGGCCTATGGCTTTTAGGGTTAAAGATGGGCTTGAAATCAACTCGCAAGCTTACTGCCAGTTTTTAGACACTTTAGACACTTTTTTAAGCAGTGGTACAGAAAATAGTCTCTATTTTTTTTAAAAACACAATGATTTTTAGCCAGACAATTCAGGAAAATGACAGACTTCATGAAATATTATAATAATAACAAAATTATTCTTCACAATAGCATTTGCCCAAAAATTGTGCACATATATCTTCACCAAAAAAGCCAAAACCTCACTTTCACTTACTTAATCATTCATGTTTGAGGTTTTTTTTTTTTTAAACCTTTTTTTGGAATAACCAAGAGCAATGTAATTGGTGATTAAAAAAAATAAGCCTCAAATGCGTGTGTGGAATAATACAAATAAAGCCACAAACCTTCACATTCCAGTAAATACTCCTTCCAGAAAGCTAGAGTTGTATATTCATCAGCTTTTTGCTCCTCTTTGTCAGAATACCAAACACTGAAAGTTGAAAACATCATATCTGCTGTCATCACTTCCTCTGGGCCACAGAATATGGGCAAGAAAGCTTCAGGACATGCCTGAACTCGATCAAACACCCCCAAAGTCTGGAGGCCCTCACGAAATCTATGACAGAGACATTAAATATGCAATTAAAAAATGGTGAAGAATAGACCATTGCATTGTACTTAGTCTTTTTTTACCTGAAGAGAAAAAGGGTGATTTCAGTCTTTTGTTATTCCAGGGTAATATTATCAGAAACACTCAATTTCAAGCAAATGATTAATGATTACAATGAAAATGTGATTACAATACAACAAACAACTTTATATCATCACTTTTAGTATTTAAAAATATATGTTACAATATAGAATTTACACAAACCCAGGTCATAAACTAAACATAGAGAAAGCAAAAATCAAACGAATCTTTAATACCTTAATAAAGCAATAAGGCACAAGAGGGCATGCATTATCGTGAATAAATCACGAGAATGAGGTGTGGCATGACGCATAGTGGAGTACAGTTACAACTCTTTCCAGTGATTTATTTACAATAATGCACAACCTCGAGTGCTTTATTGCTTTTACAGAACGGATACAAACGTACTATAATTAAAAAACCCAAACAAATAAGGTTTGATTCTTAAATGTGGGTATTGAAAGCAAAATCATTAATAAACTTGTCTTTCGCGACATGATCTAGTCCAGTTTATAAAGTTAATGCTGCTAGCCAAATAACAGATAACTATTATAGATACTGCTATCTATAATATCTATCTATGTAGATACTGATAATGCATGAAACATGATTAAAACTTGGATTACTAAATATTAGATCATGCATTAACATCAGGAACTACTGATTATTCCCAAAAAACCTTTGTCTCACAAAAACCTGGAGAATGGCAAATAAATATTAAGCATTAGATGAATATGTTCAATTGGTTATATATATCAGTTCATCTTCAATTAAGGACAATTTTATCTTAATGCAACTTTTTTCCATACCAGCCATACCAATATATGGCATATTATTAAATAATTAGGTGAATTTATTTCAAATAAAGTTGTTTAAATAGACAAGGCTTTAATAGCGGTGAGGCCACTGCCACAAGCTCCCCGGCGCCACCAGGGCTCTACCGGAAGCTGCCGACACAGGCTTCTCGCCCAGCACTGCCAAAAGTCAAACAGACACCACCTTCACACTGATCTGGGCTGGTCAGTGCTGGTATTTCAGCAATTCACCCACCTCCTTATCATTAGTAGAGTGCGGCACTAAAATGCTACTATTCCAGCGAGTCCGCTTGACTAAGTAATCCATGGTTTCTGTCCCTCTAATTTATGTTGCTCTATTTTCTGGTGCTGGAGTCATATGCTAAACTTTTAATAAGATCATCACACTGAATAAATGCCATCTTTTCCCCATGATTAATTTACAATAATGCACGCCCTCTTGTGCCTTATTGCATCAATATAAAAACACACACATGGTACTGTTTTTTTGTTTTACATCGATCAATTAAAATAAAAGCAATTCTATTCTATTGTAATTCTACTGTGGTGGTTATAATTTTTTAGCATATTATGAAACTAACCTTTGAAGAGGCAGCTGCATTCTTACAATGAGGTGAAAGTTAAGAATGTCTTCCACCAACAGTGTTTTTTCAGAGAGTTTGCCAATATGCCGCCTGCAGCCTGCCACTTGCAAATACTCCCCTGCATCCCGCATAGCTTTCTTTAGCTCTTTCAGAGAGGATGCTTGGGCTAACTGAAACATAAGACAGAACAACAGTGACTATGACATAGTGAAAAGAAATAATTCCAAAAACTTTCTTACGCTGACATCTGTACTTTGTCAATTCATTAAACCTTTTATAAACACACAAAAGGACAAAAACATTCTCAGTGTTCCTTAGCAACCACGTTCCAATACCTTAGCAACGACTTAAATAGTATTTAAGGAAAAAGCATCTCTTCTCTATATCAGCATCAGACACAAACCTAAACCTTTACATTTTATACACAAAGCAGGCTACTGGGACAATTAATTTACACACCGTTATATGCACTGATGCAAACATTAAACAGCCATTAACATCAGGGCAATGAAGTAGAATACAGCCATATTTATTTATGTATGCAAGCAATTAAGGAACACACAGTTACAACAATGTACTAGAGCAATTAAACAGCTATATGTATAGAACCAACTACACAGGCCACATACACATGTTAAAACGCAAGAGACAGTGATACTGGTGAAAGTAGACCACACAATCATAAGTATTAGGCTAATTAAACAGCACAAAGCCATTTGTATCGGGGAAAGTGTTCAAGTGTTCAACATTTTTGCAAAGGGGGCCAAATTTGATGAAGTCAAGATGCCCGGGGGGCCAATAGTTCACAAAAGTTAGATGAAAATACACACTGTTGAACTATTTTCATTGTCACAATTACCTTTATTTTTCAAATGGCAATTTAACCAAAAACAAGCCACTCAGGCGTGAACAGATCTAAAGACCTAATTCTTTCATTTCTGGAGAGTCAGATAACAATGAACAAACTGTATAGAATACCTTAAATTTAAGGTATTTATATTTATAGTCAAGCAGCTCCTCTATCACGTTCATGTTGTTATCGACAGCTCTTAAAAATCAGTGGCTGTGCCAGAGGCATCTGTGTTTTCATCGCAGGCTAATGAGACATTCAAAAGCCACTACTCCACTAGCCCTAGTTGCCTCTAAATATCTGATATGTCCACAATTCTGCCTGAGGCAGACACGGATGGTATTAGAATGGCGTGTGGTAAAAGGCGGAATTACATTTAAATTTTTTTGGAATTTTAAAAATTTATTTTGCCATATCTTTTTGCCAATCTGACTGCGGGCCGTGATTGATCAGATAACAATCAGGTTTAATAATTCTACAGTGTAACTGGTTTTCTTCATAACTACTGACTTGTGGTGTTCTCATTTGTAAGTCGCTTTGGATAAAAGCGTCTGTTAAATAACTAAGTGTAAATGTAAAAACTGTGTGCGGCCATAAGGATTGGGGGACACAGACAAATGTGGCCAAATACATGCAATTACAATTGCTGAAACGCACCAAAAATCCTGTTAGGTCGACCATCAAGAAAATGCCTTTAACACCAAAAAATGCTGCAATATTCAATATTGAGTCCCGATTTGTAAACTTTAAAAGAAATCAATAATAAATTAACAGAAATATGTCCATTTAAGGGCGGTGGCTTAGTGGTTAGCACGTTCGCCTCTCAGCGCTAGGGTTTCCTGGTTCGAATCCCCATCTGGGTGAAGTTTCCATGTTCCCCCCGTGTCTGCGTGGGTTTCCTCCGGGTTCTCCGGTTTCCTCCCACAGTCCAAAAACATGGATAAAGTCAATTGAATTCTCAAAATTGCCCCATATAGAGTGTGTCTGTGTGAGTGAGTGTGCGCAGAGCGATGGATTGGCGCACTGTCCTGGGTGTATCTGCCCAGCGCCCGAGACGTTTTCCTCTGGATGGGCATGGGGAACCCCACCGCGACCCTAATAGAGGATGAAGTGGAAGATAATGAATGAATTTCCATTTAATTATGCTTCTATTGGTTGTATATGAAATAAAAGTGACTTGTATTTTGCACATTTATAAGAAATTCTACACAGAATATAAAATAACCAGTATTTATTTTTATACTTAGATATTATTTAAACATTTTTAAAGCACTGTTATAATGCAGTTTTAAATTGCTAATACACTTAGTATATGGTATTAAAACACACAACACAGAAAACCTGTACACTTGCTTACCATTTGTACTTTTTTTGTAATAGCAACATCACCCAGGTCTTCAATAGTGAGCTTATAGTCAGCTGGGTAATGGAACAGGCTGTGGTAGAGTGCAGGGGAGAAGAATGATAAAGGAGGGCCTCCATGGACTAAAGAGAGAGCCAGCAGACTGCCAACCTCATAATATAGATCGTTTCGCAGAGCTGCACACAGAAAACTGTTATTATTAAAGCCATCCTATCTTTTGAGTGTAGATATATTTATGAAATTTGGCACAAATGAAATGGTGTAAACAAATTCACAAATTATTATTATTATTTTTTTATTCTTAATGTATGTGTGTTATGTAAATAAGGCTTTACAACACAATGGTGAAGTTAGTCATAGACAGACAGGCAGACAGATAGACAGATAGATATATATTTTTGCTTTATTGTAAAAAACGAACAAACAAACAAACAAAAAAAAACAACACATTTTCAGGAGGTGTGGACATGACTTAGTGTCATCTTCACCACCAGCACCTTCAGAATGTCTAAACAACTCACATGCAGCAAGGTGGACACTGAACAACAGTTAAACTGTTTTGTACTTTTTCAGAACTAGGTGGTTTGTTGTATTTGTTATGAGTCATTTGATACGGGCCACACAGTTCGCTATGAGCTTTGTTATGCAAAATACAACGTTATGCACAATGGTACAATTCAAGAAAACACACACACACACACACACACACACACACACACACACACACAAAAACACAAGATGGAGCTAAAATTAAGAGGCAAGCGTTACAGCCAAGCTGAGTTGAACCTGAGCTGTACACACTGCTAAGCATGCCATGTTTAGGGATGAAGCATGGGCCACGATACACGAAATTAAAAGCACTGTTTCATTCAAATTAACCATGTGGGAGGGTCCCTGTGATTTACACAGTGTAGAGAGCAGTGTAGGTAGATCGAACACATTTGTCGGTGTTATGCAGCAGTTTTAAGGTATGATTTTGAAAACATTTAAAAACAGGGCTAACGCTTATTTTGTAGATTCATCCACATGTACCGATAACCAGAACTCATAAAAAAATACCTGCAACTTAATGCTTATCTCCACTAATTTATACACTAATTTAACTAAACCTACAACTTATTTTGATTAGTTAACATGCATGTGCTTTCCTGACATGGGAAATTAGACAGGAACAAATCCATTACTGAAGCATTCAGCATGTACAATGATCACTCACATTGCGGGGTTATGTTCGAGAGACCCTGTGATGTAGCAATGTTATTGTATAAGTGTAAGGCTTCATTCCATGTATGACAATCACTGAAACGGTTAAATGTCATTTTCTTGTCATCTATCGTTAGCTTGACCTCATCATGACACGCTCGTGTTTCATTTCTGACCTACACATCACTCTGCTTCATGAATCAGACCAATTTTTCATACAGTTCTTTGTTTCTCTTCCACCACCTCCCGTGATCATCAGAAAAACATCTCAGGTACGTCATAATCTTAGCGCTCTCTCTAACACACTCTTTTCTGACTTGGTTACAGATGCCCTTTCTTGCATCAGTAACCTTTAAACCCTTGACACTAACACTGCATCAAGCACATTCTGCTCCACCTTGTCTTTATGTCTTGACCTGGTCTGTCCAAAATCCACCAGGAAAACACACAGCTCTCCGTCCAGTCCCTGGCTCACAGAGACGCTTGGGAAACAATGCACTTCTCTTCGAATCGCCGAAAGAAAATGGCGCAAGTCTGGTTTGTCTTCAGATTTAGAAACATACCAGTAGTCACTTGCCATTTTCTCAAAGGATGTAACTGCTGCTAAATCCTTTTTCTTCCAGTCCAAGGTAACATGCATCTCAGATGCCCGCACCTTATTTAGTACCTTCAACTCTCTACTAACTCCTCCCTCTCCCAGCACTTCTCTGTCAGCTGATGTCTTTGCAACCTTTTTTTTACAGAAAAGACTGATGGCATCAGCAAACTCTTTCATACTCACCATTTCCACAACACTACATCTCACACATCCAGCCTCTCCTCCTTCTCCCCTGTCGCAGAATCTGACATCTGCAAAATTCTTCTTGCCAGTAACTCAACTACCGTATTTTTCGGACCATAAGGCGCACCATATTATAAGGCGCAGTCTGAATTACGGGGTCTATTTCTGTATTTGACCCACGTATAAGGCGCACCGTACTATAAGGCGCAGTCTCAATTGCGGACTCTATTTCTGTACGATACTTATTCTGTACGGCACCGTATTATAAGGCACTTGGTAAAACATACGATCTACAAGAAAAGTAAAACGGTGAAGTTTATTCTACTACTTGACAAAACACACATTATTTTATTCACTCTTCTCCCACAAATACATCAAAGTACTGATCTTCTGTGTCTGAATTAAAAAGCTGCGTAATTTCACTATCATGCACTCCGGTGTTCCCTCTCATCAATGTCTGAGTCCTTCTCGTCGCCAGGCGGCTGTTCAGCAACGATGCCGGCTTTCGCGAAAGCTCGGACAATGGTTACAGCAGAAACCTTAGCCCAGGCATCCACAATCCATTAACAGACGGTGGCGTAACTCGCCCCACACTACCTCCCGAGTTTTAGTAAACGTGTAAACGGCGTCTATCATCCATCGCTCCCACGCCGCTCGCAACTTTACGTTAAACGCCCTGGTTACGCCAATGTCCAGCAGTTGGAGTTCTTTATTTAATCCTCCCGAAATGACGGCAAGCTCCGAATTAATTTTCTTCACTCTGCTTTTCTGTGAGATTAGCGCGCATGGAGCCACAGATCAGCAGTGACGGTAATGTGTGGAAAAAAACACCCAGTTGCACAATAATACTTTGGAATTCAGTACACGTATAAGGCGCACCGTTTATAAGACGCCTTCTTCAATTCATCGCCTCCTCCATCACACCAGCACTCACGCACATCATTAACTCCTCTCTTACGTCTGGTACTTTTCCAAATTGTTCCAAACAGGCCATAGTCAAACCTCTGCTCAAAAAGCAAACGCTCAACCCAAATTTGGTCGAGAGCTACAGACCTGTATCACTTTTACCTTTGCTGTCTAAAACACTTGAACGGGTGGTATCTACACAGTTCTTCAAGTATCTTAATCAGAACAATCTCCTTGATCCCAATCAGTCCGGTTTTAGGTGTGGTCACTCCACTGAGGCAGCATTGCTCTCTGTAATTGACTCACTTAAATCTGCCAAAGATAAATCTCAATCCTCTGTCCTCATTCTGCTAGACCTTTCTGCAGCTTTTGATACAGTAAATTATAAGATTCTACTGTCCACTCTATCTGAATTAGGCTTTTCAGATACGACAATTGAATGGTTTCGATCCTATCTCACAGGAAGAACCTTCAAAGTGTCATGGAATGGGGAGATCTCTAACTCTCACCAAGTACGCACTGGAGTGCCTCCGGGCTTTGTACTTGGTCCTCTCCTCTTCTCACTATACATGACATCACTGAGCACAGTCATTCAGGTGCATGGTTTCTCTTACCACTGCTAAGCTGATGACACTCGGCTTCATTTGTCTTTTGCCCCTGACGACACCACGGATATCTGCCTGCCTCATAGACATATCTGTTTGGATGAAGGCCCGTCATCAAAAAACAGCGCTACTTGCCGGTTTTACTGCTTCCACAATGAGACCTCTTTAACTAATTCAAAACTCTGCAGCCCGACTCGTATTCAACCAGCCCAAGCGAACTCATGTCACTCCACTACTCATTTCCCTCACATGCCGATTCCACCTCACCGAGGAGCTAATTCTCACTCCGTGGTGTTCACCACTGCAAAATGGTGGAACGATCTTCCCAACTCTGTCCGTAAGGCGTAATCTCTAAGCAGTTTTAAGAAACTACTGAAGACACATCATTTTAACAAATACTGTGAAAAAGGAGGGGGGGGGGGCAGCATCACATAACAATCAGGTTTGATGATTTTACAGTATAGTTGTATTTCTTCATAACTTCTGACTTGTAATGTTTGGATAAAAGCGTCTGCTAAATGATTAAATGTAAATATTCCCTATATAATCAATCACTCTTTCCTGTGATTTATTCACAATAAGGCATGCCCTCTCATGCCGTATTGCTTTATTACACCTCTCCTTTGCAAGTTTTAGATTTTAAAATTGGTATTTGATAATGCTCTTGGTAAAAACAGTTCTAATTCAATATGAATAATGAAAAAAGTAAATCAATAGGTAATTAAACTATTAACTTTAACTATTCTTGTGAATTTCCCCTACTGTGGGACCAATACAGGATTATCTTATTTTAACTTTAAAGCGGCGGCACGGTGGCTTAGTGGTTAGCACGTTCGCCTCTCAGCACTAGGGATTCCCGGTTCGAATCCCCATCTGGGTGGAGTTTCCATGTTCTCCCCGTGTCTGCGTGGGTTTCCTCCGGGTTCTCCGGTTTCCTCCCACAGTCCAAAAACATGGATCAAGTTAATTGAATTCTCAAAAATTGCCCCATATAGAGTGTGTTTGTGTGAGTGAGTGTGTGCCCAGCGATGGATTGGCGCCCTGTCCTGGGTCTATCTGCCCAGCGCCCGAGACGTTCTCCCCTG
>JAFMOD010000334.1:652907-680902 GCA_019802435.1 Corydoras maculifer
CCCATCCAGGGGAGAACGTCTCGGGCGCTGGGCAGACAGACCCAGGACAGGGCGCCAATCCATCGCTGGGCACACACTCACTCACACAGACACACTCTACAGGGGGCAATTTTGAGAATTCAATTAACTTGTTCCATGTTTTTGGACTGTGGGAGGAAACCGGAGAACCCGGAGGAAACCCACGCAGACACGGGGAGAACATGGAAACTCCACCCAGATGTGGATTCGAACCGGGAATCCCTAGCGCTGAGAGGCGAATGTGCTAACCACTAAGCCACCGTGCCTTTTTGAAATTTCATTTCTTTTATTTCTAATTACATTTTACCAGCTTTAGCGAAGTGCTGTAGGTGACGTAAGCAGTTATGACAAAGCGAGTAACGCATAAATCGTGTGACACAATGACTCTATAATGAAATTTGTTGCCAACACTTTTCATAATCGATTTTAATTGATTTGTTGTTGCAGCCCTAATATGAACGCTGTTAAAAAATAATAATAATAAAATGGTGGGACTGCCCTCTAAAGTTAGAGGTTATGGGCTTAGTTGTTAAACATTAATTAAAAATCGGGAGCAAAATATGAGCCCTATGAACAGTTTGCAAAGTATTGGATGACTTGGTATGGATGTAATGTATGACAATAGAATGGAAGGTAATGGACTAGGCCCTACCTGTAAACACACTGAGGACATGCAGATTTTCTCAACAATTTTCCCATACAATTTAATTTATATCTCATTAATTAAGATCTCACCGTCTACTTTTAGTGTATAAAATGTATAAAGATGGTGTATAGAAAGAAAAAGAATCAACTAAAAAAGTTAAAAAGAAACTAAGAAAGAAATAATGATAATAAATTGTACCTAATAAAATAATAATATAAAAAAACTAAATAGGACAACTCCTATAAAATATAATTAACTAACCAGTTAAAATTAAAAGTAAAAATAATTTATAAAACTATTTAGTAAGGGGCGGCACGGTGGCTTAGTGGTTAGCACATTCGCCTCTCAGTGCTAGGGATTCCCAATTCAAATCCCCATCTGGGTGGAGTTTCCATGTTCTCCCCGTGTCCGCGTGGGTTTCCTCCGGGTTTTCCGGTTTCCTCTCACAGTCCAAAATCAGAGATCAAGTAAATTGAATTCTCCAAATTGCCCCATATAGTGTGTGTGAGTGAGTGTGTGCCCAGCGATGGATTGGGACCCTGTGCTGGGTTTATCTGCCCAGCGCCTGAAACGTTCTCCCCTGGATGGCATGGGGAACCCCACCGCGACCCTACTAGAGGATAAAGCGGAAGATAATGAATGAATGAATAAATTATAATAATCAAAAAACCTCAATAGTGGTGGCAGTTTGGCTTACCTGTTCCTTCAACAGCAGCTTTACAGTCATCACAACTCCAGTTGGTTTGGTAAAGCTTGAGGGATGCACATTTTCGATGAGTTCCACTAGAGCCGCAAAATTTGCATCGCACAATAGCAAAACCCCTAAGAATCCAACATCTGTGTCAGCTTTCTATTTGTTCACCATGTTTAGTATGCACGTTAAAAAAGTATACAATTTTTTTTTATTATTACTGTCATACATTTTGACTAAATTAACATAGTGGATGTGGATTTTACATGAATAAAAGCACATGCAAGTTACACTAGCTCAGAATGCAGCCCAAGCTGCAACAAAGATGATTTTATTTAAACACAAAGGTACGTAAATTCTTATGGCTATATTTTTACTTGAACAAAAGGTTTCTGATTGTATAACAGTTGTTTTGAGAACCATACTATACACTATATTATCAAAAATATTTGCTCACCTGCCTTAACTCACATATATGACCTTAAGTAACATCATATTCCTAATCCATTGTATTCAATATGACGTTGGTCCACCCTTTGCAGCTTGAACAGCCTCAACTCTTCTGGGAAGGCTCTCCACAAGGTTTAAAAGTGTGTTTTGGGGATTTTTTTACCTTTTTTTTTTCAAAAGGACATTTGTGAGGTCACACACTGATGTTGGATGAGAAGGCCTGACTCTCAGTCTCCACTCCAATTTATCCCAAAGATGTACTATCAGGATAACGTTTGGACTCCGTGCAGGTCAGTCAAGTTCATCCACACCGGAATGTCATCCATGTCTTTATGGACCTACATTGTCAAAAATGTCTTGGTATTCTGAAGCAAGGGCGAAGTCCAGCTCCTGAAAAACAACCCCACACCATAATCCCCTCTCCACCAAACTTTACATGTGGCACAATGCAGTCAGACCAGTACTGCTCTCCTGGCAACTGCCAAACCCAGACTCATTCATCAGATTGCCAGATGGAGAAGTGCTTAAATCCATAGAACATGTCTCCACAGCTCTAGAGTCCAGTGACAGCGTGTTTTACACCACTGCATCCAACGCTTTTCATTGCATTTGGTGATGCACTTGGATGCAGCTGCTCAACCATGGAAACCTATTCCATGAAGCTCTCTGTGCACTATTCTTGAGCTAATCTGAAGTCAACACAAATTTTGTAGTTCTGTAGTGATTGACTCTCCAGAAAGTTGGCAACCTCTTTGCACTTTGTGCGTAAGCATCCGATGACCCCACTCCAAAACATTTCCATTAACTTATAATACAGCTGACTGTTGAATGTGGAATATTTAGGAGCGATTAAATTTCACGTAATAGGTGGCATCCTATTACAGTTTCATGCTGGAAATAACTGAGCTCCTGAGATCAACCTATTCTTTCACAAACATTTGTAAAAACAGTCTGCATGTCCAGGTGTTTGATTTTTATTACACCGGTGGCCAAGGAAGTGATTGGAACACCTGATAATTTGGACGGGTGAGCAAATATTTTTGGCAATATTGTGTATGTGGCATAGTCATAGGCATAGTTTACTCACCCTGATTGTGCATTGTAACTACGACCTTTATCACATGAGCACTTCGCAGCATCACAGTGCTGGTACACTTGTAACAGATCCCCATAAGCATTTTCCTCTAGCTCCCACGAGGCGTCTCTGAATAAAGCAAATTAAAAATGTTAAACAATACAAACAATCTTAAGTAGTATACCTTTATACAATTTTTTAAAAAGTTCAAGTTAAGTTTCAAGGAATTTATTTTTATAGAACTTTTTACAACAGTACATTAAACCAGTATACCTTTCAGGTATGTTTATTCCCATTCTCAGCATTTCTTGCTGGAACTGGTCTTTGTTGTTGCATAATGTGCATCTGAAAAAGAACAGGGCAGCACTATGTGCCTGGTGCTGCAAATAATAAAAATATGTAAGAACCATTTATGTAAACAACTTTTCAAACAAAACAATTTTTAGTGGACTACCTGAATGCACTCTCTGTGAAACCAGCTCCCATGACAGGTGGGGCACTTGAGCACAAAGTAGGAAAGTACAGGGTCAATAAACTCAAGACAGATGGAACAGGACAGGGGCAGACTGGGATTGGCAGAGAAATTCTGAGTAGGTCGATGCTTTTTACAAAATGACCTAGAAAAATTGAGTACGGAAAAGAGTCACATGGCTGAAAATTATAACATTTTATGAATTCAATTCAGATTTTTAATTTAACTCATTCTTATTTAGCTCAGTTTATTGTTTCCAGTGCATTTGATTTATGTCACTGATTTTCTAATTCCTCTAGTCAAGTGGTTCTTAAGCTGTGGTACACAAATAGCACAAGGTGGTACACCAGATAATTGTATGGATATACAATACATAATTTTCCCGATGTATGTTATAAACTGTGTTCTGTATTTTGGCCACTAGATTAGTATTTCATTCTCAAAGAAACCAGAAATTATTGTAATCACACCTGTTTCTTTATAAAATGAATAACATCACTAATTAAACTCCCCACTGCAATTAATTTGAACATGCCCCTTCCCGTAAATTCAATTATATCCGGCTTTACTTAATCGTAAATTTTTCCCCATATTTGATTATATTTTTGTTAAATCAGTAATTTAATAAATTAGTAATGTTAGACTGCTATTACTTTGCAAATAACTGTAGCAAATCATTTCTAAACTAATTTTAGACGCATCTGTTTTTAAGTGCTTTTCAGAAGTTGCTTAGTCTGCCTGCCTTTATATAAAACATCACTTTACAAATAAAACTAAGAACTGCATTAATTTATTCATTCTCATCTATTAAAATGAATCTTTAATAATATATAGTAACCTGCATAATTACTTATATTCAACATAATAATTTATTTTATTCATTTATTTATTTTTGATTTTCTTAAACACACTAGAGAATATATTGATACAATGTTCTATCCAATTTTATGACAAATGCAAGTAATTCTGACATGCTAATTTGTGTAGATAAAAACCTATATTGTACGTTCCCATTTCCAAGTCACACCAAGTGTAATTCAAATATCATTTATGCTTCTGGTCACACACTGTATTAGTCAGTTCATAATGGTATATATTTATATTATAGAATCTGTTTTACATTTTAAGTAATATTTTATTATACAATTTGTGACAAATCTACTTACGGAAATAAGTCTGTAAACTGAAAAATAAATTCCAGTTCTCTTCCACAAGGCAAGTGGACCATCTGTCTGCATTTTTTAACGCAACATCCAACAGAAGCCCCAGTTTTCTTACAGCCCATACACTTCTGTAAAAAAATAAATAAATACATTTAATTAATGCAGTTATAATAATAAAGGATGGATTTTGTGCAGATTGAGCACATAACTTAAGCATAGTATTAAAGCAACAAGTTAAACCTAAGCCCCTTGCCCATATGTACTGTACAACAAGTCCAAAGTTTGTCATTAAATAGCCAATAAAGCTGTATGTGTGACCAAGATTTTAAAAATAATCAGTAGTTGTTCACATTTAGTCCAAGGCCCTGACACTTTCCTACAGGACAAGATCTGGTTCTACTTACCCGGCCTACCATGCCTACATTTTATGTTTCAAAGGTACAATATAGTTCTCATTCCGCATGTTAGTGATGATCAATTTTCTCTCCATATTGATCACTGCTAAACGGTAAAACAACATAAAACATTTTCCAGAAACATATCAAGACAACCCTTAAGCAAGCACTTACTATAATTTCTTTATCTACAACAAAAACAAAAAAAAAAAAAAAAGAAAGAATTTGGGGGTGGGCATTTAGAAATCGATTCAAATAAATGACCAGGATGGATAATACTGCAGTTTAGCTGGTTAATTCTTAAGTAACTGACTTATGTTAACGTCCCATTTCTATATCACTTTATTAAAATAATTTGTGGGCACTTTGGTTTAGTGGTTAGCACGCTCACCTCTCAGCGCTAGGGATCCAGGTTCAAACCCCAATATGGGTGGAGATTCCATATTCTCCCTTTTCTCCAGGTTCTTTGGTTTCCTCCCAGTCCAAAAACATTGGTTCAAAGTAAACTGAATGCTCTAAATTGCCCCATATTGTGTGTCTGTAAACGTGCCCAGCAATAGATTGGTGCTCTCCTGAGTGTATATTGCCTCCCAGCAATTCCACCTTACCGAGGAGCTAATTGCAACTAACTGCAAAATGGTGGAACGATCTTTCCAACTCTGTCCGTAAGGCAGTATCACTAAGCAGTTTTTAGAAACTACTGAAGACGCATCTCTTTAACAAATACCTGTTGTAAAAAATAAATTAATTAATTAAAAAAAAGAGGGGAGGGGGGGCGGCGCTGCATCAAATAACAATAAGGTTTGATGAATTTACAGTGTAGTTAGTTTTCTGCATAGCTTCTGAGTTGTAATGTAATCATTTGTAAGTCGCTTTGGATAAAAGCGTCTGCTAAATGACTAAATGTAAATGTATGCCCAGCGCCCAAAAACTTCTCCCCTAGATGGTCATTAGAACACCCTTGCAAACCCCCTGCAAACCTAGTAAAAAATTAAGCACAAGATAATTAATGAATAGCATTTGCAAAAAGTAAAAATTTGTTTTAATAATTTGTACTTTCGTAACATCAAAAACTTTTCTCCCCACACATTCCTGGAAAAAGTCATACTTTTTACACTTTCCTAATAAATAGTCTGGTGTAAATACTAAAAGAGAATGCTTAATGAATGTAGCAGATTTGTGGTTTCATTTAAAGCTCTATCTGCTGAGAAGATTAAGTTATTTGGGGTGCAGGGGCCAAGGACTTTCTTCGACACCGTGGTAGCATCAGCCATATTCTATGCAGTGTGGAATTGTGTTGTATTGTAATAATCCAGTAGCAGCAATATTACAAATGCAGACAGACTGGACAAACTCATAAGATCAGCTCTGTCCTGAGGGAACCCTTAGACTCAGTGCAGATGGTGGGAGATAGGAGAATGCTAAACAAGCTAGCAACTCTAATGGACAATGAATCCTACCCCATGTATGAGACCCTAGCGGCACTGGGCAGCACATTCAGTGACAGGCTGCATCATCTGAAGTGTGTTAAGGAGTGTTACCACAGGTCTTTAATTCCTGCTGCTATAAGACTATACAACCAACACTGCTCTCACTCTCTGCCAAACTAACAATAACACTGCAATACAAAACTATTCATTACATGTGCAATAATTGGTTGATGTACAATCTTCTGATTGTTGTATTGTGCAGTTCAGGGGCAATATTGTGCAATTATGGTGTACATGGTGTTTTTATAGTCTTAGTTGTTTTTTCTTTGTATTATATTGTTATATTGTCTATAACAGTGTATTTTTTTTTACTTTTTATATATAATCATTTTTAAATTTCTCCTTTATAGCAATAGACAATCTAATTATCTACGTGCACTGGATTTATACAAACAGGATTGCCATACCATTAATAAAACAGGACCAAAATAATAGGACAAAGAGTTTTTTGATAAATAAAGCAAGATGAGAGACGTCTGTGTACATAGGCAGAAACTAGAGCTGTAATCTAGACTAGTGAAGAACTATAAATTCTGTTCCGACGAATCCAATCGAAATATTTGTTTACCAGTTTGGAAGATCTGCGAATCTCTTTTTTGATGTCTTCAACCAGAAAGCCATGGACACCTTCATGTTCCTCTCCTCTCTGAAATATTCCACTGGACATCAACTGCAACATGAAATGTACGTTAATATGTACGTCCGGTAATTAGATTCCCGGTTAGCATATAGCGGGTTAGGTAAATCAAAACAGAATTGTTTCCTACCAGGCAGAAATAATGCACAGTTAGTCCATGTTCATCCAGTGTGATTTTTTCGCCGAACTTCTCTAAACAATCATCACTACGTTTACACAGCGCACATTCTAGAAAAGGTATTAAACAAACTACACATTAATTTTACGACACTATATTCTAATATCCGTGTTTTAGTTAAGCTTTAAGAAGCAGACAGAATAACAAAATAAGTAAACAGTCTGTCTAACCTTTATCGACACCATCCTCTTTCATTATCTCGGAGCTCGTCTTCATCTTCGACTTCATTGTTATAACGAAGTTAACGATCAAGTATGTAGCACTTCCTAATACTTTACTATTATGTTGTTTTATCAGATATTTAGTAGCTATAAACCTCCCTACATTTCAAAAAACTACATTCAACTCACCCCTCAAATCTCAATCAACTACTTACACTCAGCAACGCCAACAACCAGTATAAGATTCAAAAAGTCGAACAAGTCTTCGAATGGACTGCAGTTTTAAACAGTTTCATTCATTAGACCTATAGAATCCAACATTCTTTTAAAATTAGCCTTGAACAACAACATCGTCCTTGCGTTGAAACCCCACTCAAATCTACTTCTGATTGGATAGATTCAAACCCAAACACGTCTATGATGGCGGTGACGTCACGAACCCACCCTCCCTCCAGGCGCCCAAGAGCTTCTCAACGGTCACGTGGTTTCATTGACTCCAGGTAGTTCAAAACAAAACGGCAGCGTGGGTTAGTAGTACACACAGCGGCCGTGACACATTTATTTTATCTAAATTATTGCATGTTTGTTAGATATCAACAATTTTAGATTAGAATGTAGAAAGTATTCTATCTATGTATTACAGCACGATGTGCAATACTCTTACATTCTATAACGTATACAACAGTGTCTCGTCTGAATGAATCCACCTGCCAAATAACTATTTAATGGCTATTAAAAACATCTTATTATGCAGAACTGTATTATAAAACAATAGTTGCATTGCAGATAGATAATGCTAGCCCAGGGGTGTCCAAACTTTTTTAAAAAAGGGCCACATTCTTATTTTACCACAAATGTTATATGAAAATACACACTAGTATAAAATAATCATCACAAAAACATCATCACAATTACCTTATTTTTTCAAATGGCAATGTAACCAAATATAAGCCACTCATGTGGAACAACTATAAAGACACCTGGAGAGTCAGATAATATTGAACAAACTGTTCAATATATTACAGTATAGTATAGAATACCTTAAATTTAAGAAATTAAAATTTAATGTCAAGCAGCTCCTCTATCATGTGACAAATGTAAATATGTGAATATATAATGTGAAATATTCAAAAGCCACTCTTTTGCCCCTTAGTTGTTTCTGAATATCTGACAATATGTTCTCAATTCTTTGTGAGATTTCCCACAGAGACAGAGACATATAATATTAGAATTGCCATCAATTCAAAAAGAGTTTAATTGGTTCCATTTTACATATACTGTATATGTAATACTCTGGGGAGGCACGGTGGCTTAGTGGTTAGCACGGTCGCCTCCCAGCACTGGTGTTTCCCGGTACGGCTCCCCATCTGGGTGGAGTTTCCATGTTCTCCTCGTGTCCGCGTGGGTTTCCTCTGGGTTCTCCGGTTTCCTCCCACAGTCCAAAAACATGGATCAAGTCAATTGAGTTCTCCAAATTGCCCCATATAGAGTGTGTATGTTTGTGTCAGTGAGTGAGTGTGTGCCCAGCGATAGATTGGCGCCCTGTCCTGGGTGTATCTGCCCAGTGCCTGAAACGTTCTCCCCTGGATGGCAGAAGATAATGGATGGATTCTGCTCATCAAAAGTAGTTACCTATCAGAGAGTGTGAATATGCTGACAAAACGTTAGCCTGCTAGAATGTTCTGGTATCAAGAACTAAAAATCTGTTTGGTTGAAAATACAGGTCTAGAAGCAGTTCAACATGGGAAAATGCTAGTAAATAAAGTAGACAGACCATTGGGAATTATTTAATAAGCATTAATGAGCAAAATATAATCAACATCAGTCTTTAATTCAAGGATATGACATTTAATCCTTGTAATGGCCCACCACTGATACAACTGCTACGTAATTATAATTCTTATGTTGATTATGTATTTATAATACTTAATTTATATAACATAGAATATGTGTGGCATGGTGGCTTAGTGGTTAGCATGTTCACCTCTCAGCACTAGGGATTCCCGTTTGAATCCCAATCTGGGTAGAGTTTCCATGTTCTCACCGTGACCATGTGGGTTTCCACCGGGTTCTCCGGTTTCCTCCCACAGTCCAAAAACATGGATCACGGTCAATTGAATTCTCCAACTTACCCCATATAGGTGTGTTTGTGCCTGTGTGGGTGTGTGCCCTACGATAGATTGGCGCCTGAAACTTTCTCCCCTGGATGGGCATGGGGACCTCCCCCCGACCCTAGTAGAGGATAAAGTGGAAGATAATGGATGGATTTTAGAACAAAGAATGTCACCAGTAATAAAGTTGTTTGTTTAAGCATGTTTTATTTATTAGCTCATTCTGCCAATTTAAAATGACAACAATTATAATATTTATAGGAAATTAAATGGAGACAAAAATTTTTTTTAGGTTTGATTTGGGATGGAACAGTACCCAGACAGTAAATTTATTATGACCCACATTCCCCATTTTTATCTGGTATACTTGCTTTGAATTGGCGGCACTTGGGCGAACCACTCTCGGTTGCAAGATGTGGACTACATGCACCACAGGACTATTTGTCAGCAAAAGGTGGCTCACATGTAGATAGCAGTACTAAATCTGTGTTTTGAAACATGTGGCCAATATGAGCTTTTTTATGTTGGTCACTTATGGCTCACATATATTGGCAGTGCCATATGTTGCCAAACATGGACCAGGTGTGTTTTTATATAAAAATGACCTTTGACACAAAGGCATTTTGCCATTGCTGCCCTATTGCGATATATCAGTCTAAAGTTGCTCACATCTGTCATGTTTTTTAATTGGAATATTACAACTAATGTTCAATTAAAAAAATAACAGAATATATTTAAAAAGCCATTTACAAAGCTTCTGAGCCTATTATACTGTCACAGTCTCAGATTGTAGTCGTCCCAATTTAATCTTATACACACTTTTTATTCTCCCTCTCAGAGTGCATGGATGAAATCAATGAATGATGCTTTCACTTTGTTTTACCTGGCCTCCTCTCACAAATTTGTTGTCCTATATTCTATATTGTACATGGTATATTTATTTTTCAGCCTTTTCCCAATAGTTACAGATGCAGAAAACAAATGTCAAGCACATTGTTCTTGCAGATAGCTGGTGTTAAAATATCCCACACACCCACATGCTATTTAGATACCTCAAAACATACTGCTTCTATGGCAGTCGTACGTTTGTGGTTAAGTTACCAGCCTTTTGAACTAAAGGGTCAATCCTCTTTTCTATCAAGTACTAGGACTGAAGTGCCTTTGAGCAAGGCACCTAAAATTAATTGCTCCCTAGGCTCCTTATATAAGGCTGCCCACCGCTCCAGGCACGTGTGGTCACTTCACTCAGTGTGTGCATATGTGTGTGTAATGAGGAGTGTGTAAAGGAAAGAGGATCAGATTTCTCCCCAACAGGAGTGGGCTTTATTAATAGACAGTATTTTCAACACATTTAAACAGACAGCTGTTGCTCGCCGTAAGTCCAGTACCTGTCGGTCCATTGAATCTCTTTCTCCGTGGCATGTGATAATACAGCTTTTAAAAGCTGCACACGGTCATCAGACGGGGCCGCATCAGATGTGCTAATTACTCTCTATGATATATGCTGTCAGCTCTCTGCACAGATGGATTAAACATGGAAGACAAATTCCTCTGTGTGTAAACACAGTAGGCAAAATAAATCACTTTTTATATTTTATAAACAGGTGGGTAGGCGGCATGGTGGCTAAGTGGTTAGCATGTTCGCCTCTCAGCACTGGGGATTCCCAGTTCGAATCCCCATCTGAGACGTTCTCCCCTGGATAGGCATGGGGAACACCCCCGCGACCCTAATATAGGATAAAGTGGAAGATAATGAATGAATGAATAAACAGGTGGGTAGTTAAAAACAATGTTTTTTTTGCCCCCAAATGCTTTGGATGCATATAATACCGAGCTTTAACATGCAGTGAACATCATACACAATTACACCGTGTCCAAAAAAATTTGACTCGGACCAAGGGGCCCGTTTCTGGCCTTCTTTTACTATTACACAGAAGGAGAGATAATTAAACACATTAATCACAAGAAGGTGTTACAATTTACCTGATCTGTGTCCAGACCTGTAGTCTCCTGTCTACAGCCTCTTCCCTATTATGCCCTCAGTGACATACTACACTTTTAATAATTAGAATCAGAATACTTTATTAATCCTGAGGGAAAATTGCAGTTATCCCAGGTGTCCCATTACTAGTGTTATAACATACGGAAGAAAAATAAAGAATAAAAGACAAAGTACTACTATTAGTAATAATAAGCACATACAGAATAAAAAAACTGAATGAAGTAAAGTGGTGGTGGCAGGTTATATATATTAAAAATAAAATATTTTGCACTGGCGGGCAAGGTGGATTTAAGGTAAATTGAATGCTCTAAATTGCCCGATATAGCGTGAGTTTGTGAGTTGTGTGTGTGCCCAGCAATAGATTGGCATACTGTCCTGGGTGTATCTGCCTAGCGCCTGATGCATTCTCTTTTAAATGGGCTATTTAAAATGGGCTATTTTAGATAGATTAATTCAGATGATTATTTTAGCTATAGTTAACACAAATTTATACATCCAGAATTATATTTTGAATCTGCAAATCATGTGACTCAATCAAAATATCACATCAAGGTCAGGTTTCTGTTTATATAAATTCAGTTACAAGTGTTGAAAATAGTGGAATTGTAAGTTTTGCAGTTTGCATAATGTGATGAATCATTACAAAGATAGTCATGGACCTATGAGATGAGGTTTCACTTGTATTTGCCCCAACTGTCTACCAGTTTTTCAGTCCCATATTGATTTTTCCAAAATCAACGTCATCTTTATTGTCAACACTGCAATATGTACAGTACATACACCGTAATGAAATTGTCTTTTCCTCAGACCTATGGTTCAGAAGCATACGTTACACACATTAAATACACACAAAAAACATATTAATAAAATTGAGTAAAAAAGTAAAGTGACATGAGAAGTGTAAAGTGACATGCTGTGGTTGAGATCAGTTGGCTCTCAATGACAAAAGTTTTCTCACGGTGGTGATATTGCCTATATTTCTGGAATGGCACTGGTTCTGGTACTGCTGTTATTATTTATTTAATCTGTGTAATTTGGTGTAGCTGTGTAGTGTTTAGTGGTAAATTAATTCCTTTTTACTGGTAAATCCATTCTATCGGGTTAGCTGTGTTTTCCGTCATATGACAATATGTTTGAAAACCCTGCCTTTCCCAGAACACTGGTTTAGGCATTTTCACACCGTGTGTCTGATTTCACCCAATGTCTTTTGCACTAAAGACCACATTTGAAGCTCTGGACTCTGTCCTTTAGCTCTGGACTCTGTCCATTCAAGTCATGGCATCGCTTGATTGTAACATCAGTGGTTCTGGTTAGTGCAATAAAAGGTTGTAGTGCAAATTTGCGAATAACAGCAGATATAATCTGTAGTAGTAGTTCAAATTGAATGCACTATAAATATAATTTTATATATATATATTTTCAGGTGATTTGTAAAGATTTGTAGTTTAGTTTTAGCACCTTTTACAATAGTACATTGTCACAAAGCAGCTTTAGAGTGTTGTAAGCCTTTAAACTGTTTTGTTGTTATTTTAAGGAAGAAACCTTGGGAGACCAAGGTTCATTGGAGGACTCATCCTCCTTGAGCGGCCGGGCAGCATCAACAGCGTAGGACAGCCATGTACAGATTGTGTAATGATAATGTGTCCGTATTGAACAAATTGGAAGAACTCAAACAATTAGAAAACTATATAAGTCCAATGGGGGCATCTTGCAGGACTGCCAGTCCAATAAAATTCCGGGTTCCATTGAGTAATTATCAAAACGGCAGTGTTTCGGCAGAGCCATGAATGAAGAGCTGACGACAGCTCAAGGAAATTGGCAACACCTAAAAAGAAACAAGCAGGATAAAGTCAAGTCAAGTCAAGTCAAGTCAAGTTTATTCTTCACATGCATAGTTATACACATTGAAATGCTTGTACGACCGGAGAAAAGTCGCGACAGCAGCCGAACACAGCGGCGCTATCATCAGAAATAGGCAGAAAAAGTGATACATCAGGAGAATAGGTGATAAAAAACAACCCGCTCCCAAACTATGCTTTAATAAGCACAGGTTGGGGGCCCGAACAAAACACCTTTTAGCACACAAGCAAATACAAACATAAAGACATGGAAAGGAAGAAGCTGTAGGAGACGTGTCCATAAGGGATCGAAAAGGAGGGGCAGTCCATAGGAGTGCAGGGTAGAGCAGTTCATCAGGAAACCATATGAACAGTTCTTCTGGTGGAATTTCAGTAGCAGCTCTCAAGGCCGAGGCTGATTAGGGAGCCAAACAGCAGATAAGACTCAGTATATTTTGGTGACTGTTCGCAGCCATTTTAGCAGCTCGAAACAGCTCGTGAATTCCTGATCTCCAACTCATCATTCGTTTGCAGAGCCGATAGAGTCTCCAGGATTGATTGCATGTGGCGATTTAAATTCGCAGTCTGAGTCCCTATGGCTCTGCCCAGCATATCAATCATGTTGGGCAGTTTCCTGGGGCTGTTGACAACCGACCCAACTCTCATAATTTTGCGATACACCAGGGCCATGCATAATCCAATCAGCAGAAATCCCAGGATCATAAATAGGAATAGGTAGACATCTTCCACATCTTCCATGGACAGGGGGGCCAGACACACGATCCGCCAATTCCCCCAGGCATCCATCGTGTATCCAGACGCCAACGTGCCGTCCGGGCAAGCTGGTTCCCCCGAACCACGACTTCTTCTCGAGAAGATAGTGTCAATAGCGTTGAGAGACCATTTAATTAGTCCCATATTTGCATTTCGAAGAGCAGCGTTATGATAAATCTCGCACAGACAAGACAGAGAAGCCAAGCAGGAATGAGAGGACGGAGAGGGAGAAAGTGCGACCGCCTCCTATGAGAGCCAAGCAGAGAGACAGTATTTAAGTATTAACCAGAGTTTAATTGACACAGTGCAGCATGTGACTCTGGCATAACTAAATAGACTAGCATAACTAAAAGGGGCAGATAGTGCAGATTCTAGTCGACTAATGATAAGCTAGGTGAGGAGGTGAAATGCCAGCACAGACTGATCCCAGATTACAAACCCTTACACCACCAAGCCTGAGATCTACACCTTTATCTACAGAGAATTAATTCAATGCAAAATTAAATCAATGTGTTATTAATCTACTTTTAAAGATTGATAGTGATTTTGAATCGCGAACAGTAGCTAGAAGGCTATTCCAAAGTTAAGGAGCATTGTGGGAGAACGCTCTTCCACTAGCAGTAATTTTATTTAATCTAGGAGCTAAAAGGAAACCAGAACCTTGAGATCTGAGTTTGCATGTTGGCTTATACAATTGAATCAGCTTACACAGATACTGTGAAGCCTGATTATGTAGAATTTTATCAATAAAATTTTGTAGAATTTTATCAATAACATTTTGTACTCAAAACAAAACTTAATTGGTATTCAGTGTAAGTTTGATAACACAGGACTAATATGATCAAACCTTCTGGTTCTAGTTAAAACCCTATCTGCAGCATTTTGCACAAGTTGTAGTTTGTAAAGATGTAAAGATCTATTAGAACATCCTATCAGAAGTGAATTACAGTAATTACCAGAGAACCTGGAAGAAACCCACACGGACACTGGGAGAACATGGAAACTCTACTCAGATTGGAATTTTAACCGGGAATCCCTAGTGCTGTTAGGTTAACATGCTAACCACTGAGCCACTGTGCTACCGCTACTACTGTCATGTCTTCTTCAAACTTGATAAAGATTGTGGTAGGTCCCATCATCGACAACGATGAGACAAACTTTTGTTGTATTTTAGCAACATGTGGAATGTAACAGCTAAAATTTTGTGTGAACTTTGTACTTTTTTACAACAAGCAAAATTAAACAATATTACATTTATTTGAAGAAATATTTGAAAATAGGGATAATGCGAACTGCCCTTTTGTGGAGAGCTCTGTTAAATCAAGTGTAATATTAGTGCCTAGTCTGAAATACACTCTCTCTCACTTTCTACAGAGTGTAGAAAATGGGGAGCAAAAAATACAATGATGGTGAATGAAATACAAAAGAAAATCCTGATCTCAAATTTTTGGCTGAATTGATGACTGCTACATTTTCACAATGTATAAGTTGTTGCAGGGGTCCTTAACAGATGGCCAGCGCTGTTCAATGAAAGACAGGTAATTAGTCGTACAAGTAATGTGCTAGATAGGGATGTGCTGTCGGAATGATTTTGCTTTTAGGTGAAATTTATGATTAAGTAATCTGACAGATTTTTTTTTTTTTCTGAATGTGCACCTAGCCCAAAAAAAGGCTCATTTCTATTTTTTGAGTATTGCCACATTGAATGGTTAACCTAGAAGCAGAGTACAGATGCACATAATGTCAAATATTGTATACATCATGTTTCACTTGAAAGTGGCATGTTTCTGTCTGTCTCCTCACATTAGGGCAGAGTTCAAGCAAATTGTCACAACAGACCTTGTCCACACTTTTCCCAATGGACTTGATGATCTAATTCCAAATCTGCTGGGGCATTACAAAGCAGCAGCCACATCTGGAAAGAAGCAAGCACTTAGAGGCATTTTGTACTGACTTAAAGTGTTAATATGTCATTTATATCATCTCACTCTATAAATTACGTATCCTGTATAACACAAATGAGAGAATGAGGTCTTGTGCTTTGCTTGGTCTGCCACACTTTTTATCTGAAGATCCAACAAATGTAAGATCCATCGAAAATTGTGGTTGCATGTAAACATTATATGCTGTGGATGCAAATAAAATAAGTATATGATCTTGTAACGCGGGGTGGGCACGTACGAAGACCAGAGACAGGATTTCTCCTGTCAGGAACAGGCTTTATTAACACACTGCATTTAAACTACATTTAAATCACAAATATGCTGGCATGGTGTAGCTCGACAAAAGTCCCGCTTCTGTGATCCTTGGAGTTCTCGCTCTCTGTCCAACACCATCAGACGGAGCCAGGTCAGGTGCTCTATTCATTCTTCCTGATCAACGCATTGACTGTGCCACCACACTGCCCCAAAAGCAGGTTCTGTATACCCTCGCTTCTCCATTGTCCCGCAATGTGTGACACCACCCCCACTCCAACCACGGTCACTGGAATCTCCACTTGAATTGCCCACTCCAAGCCTCGGTTGGAGTGTGCATCACTGCTGGGGTACATGCCTGCGCACTCACAGGTGACATTCTCTGCCACGTGCGTCCTCCTCTGTCCCGGGTTTTGGCAGCAAAATATAATGAAGGGTGGATACAAATGAAGATCGGAGACAGGATTTCTTCCAACAGTAACAGGCTTTATTAACACACTGCATTTAAACTACATTTAAATTACAAATGTGTTGGCATGTTATACATTTTTTAATATAATTTGAAATTGTACACAATTTTAATTATAGAATATGAAAAAGAGAAAAGTATAAAAAATAAATATGAAATAAAAAATTTAAAATATAAAATTGAGATATGAAAATGTGAAAAAAGAAGAAAATTTTATTTAAAAATCCAATGCAAAAGTTGTAGTTCAATATCAAAATTTTAATGTAAACTATTATGTACAGGATTAAAAATTTGTGCAAATAAAAATAATGAAAAATATATAAGTGTCAGATTTAAGTAACTTTACAGTGTTCTAAGCCTAAACCTTCCAAGACAAAGACAAATTGACAGTGGCACGGAAAAAAATAAAACCTAGTTTTGTTTGTTTAAAAGGAAGAAACCTTGTGTGTGCTAAAGCTCAGTGGGGACTTACCCTTATTTATTGGCCCGCCAGTGTTAACATTAAAGAACACTAAGACACAGGTTGTGTATATAACCTGTGTTATGGGGCGCGGTAGGGCGCAGTAGCTCAGTGGTTAGGGCATTGGGCTATCAATCTGGAGGTTGGGGGTTCAAATCCCAGGTCAACTGAAATTTTCATTTTAAATGCATAGGCATAAACATTTCAAACCTGGCAACATATTATGGCAAAAATTCCATCCATCCATTACATTCCGCTTTATCCTATATTAGGATCGAGGGGGGTTCCCCATGCCCATCCAGTGGAGAACGTTTCAGGCGCCTGGCAGATACACCCGGGGCAGGGCGCCGGAGTTACCGCTAGTGTCCGTTAATGTGGAGGAGTGTGCCGTTAATGGGGTGAAACCTGTCCAGTCCGAGACAGCGATTGCCCTGTTCCTTGGTGTAGCGGTGTGGGTGTACCTCTACTGTGTGCAGGATGTCGATCCCGAGGTGGAGGTCCACCCAGCGTGCGTGCCCGCCGAGGACCACCCAGCGTGCGTGCCCGCCGAGGTCCACCCAGCCTGAGGTCGAGGGGCCACACACCGCCCAGCCCGAGGTCGACGGGCCACACGTTGCCCAGCCCTAGTTCGAGGGGCCACACGCCGCCCGGCCCGAGGTCCAGGGGCCGCACGCCGCCCGGCCCGAGGTCCAGGGGCCGCACGCCGCCCGGCCCGAGGTCCAGGGGCCGCACGCCGCCCGGCCCGAGGTCCAGGGGCCGCACGCCGCCCGGCCCGAGTTCCAGGGGCTGCACGCCGCCCGGCCCGAGGTCCAGGGGCCGCACGGCGCCCAGTCAGTGCACCAGTGGCGCCCACCTCGCCACGCAGCCCGAGGTCGTGGCCCACTCCGCACCCGCCGAGGGCGTCCGCCGGACCGCGCAGCCAGAGGGCGCGGCCCACTTCGCACCCGCCGAGGGCGTCCGCCGGACCACGCAGCCAGAGGGCGTGGTTCCCTCCTGATCCGCCGAGGGCACCCGCCGGACCACGCAGCCAGAGGGCGTGGTTTCCTCCTGATCCTCAGAGGGCGCCCACCTCGACATAAAGCCACAGGGCACACCCCACGCCTCATCTGCAGAGGGCGTCCACCAAACTGCACAGCCAGAGGGCACTTCCCTCACCTCGTCCGCAAAAGGCACCCACCGAACTGCATAGCCAGAGGGCTCAAGGAGGGCGGAGGACCCCCCTTCCCCCCTGGGATTTTTATTTATTTATTATTTTTTTCTCTTGGTCGCGTCCTTCCGTTGCGCGACCGAAGGGGTGGGGGTACTGTTCTAGGGCACCTGTTCTATGTCTGTTAATTTACTTTCATGGATGGTCTTTAGTTTAGTTAATTATCACTTTCTGTTCATTGGTCGTTTTGTGCACGTGGTCGGATGTCGTTTGTATTTATTTTCTTTGTTCCCTGTCCTTCGTGCACGTCGTAAAACCCTTTTATGTTCACTCGTCTTGTACCTTTGTTTTGTGGTGTTCCTACACCTTTAAATAAATCTGGTTCTCTGCTACCTGCGTGCCTGGCTCCCTTCAGCGCGTTAGAGCGCAGCGGTTCTGCGCTTCTAATGCGCAGCCGCTTTAATCCCTAGGTAGGCGAGTGTAACAAAGAGCTGTTGATTATTTATTTATTTTTTTTACTTTTGAAGAGAAAAATAAAACCATAATATTCAAAAATTCAGGAGAATACAAATTAAGTTTGTGAAAAGAGAAAAGAAACCTTTCATTTGCCTTCATTTGAATTGATAAATCCTGAATAATATATGGATTTAGCTTTATTAATAAAGTCTTTGTAATAGAGCATATGTCACCTGTTCTGCTGTTTTTCTGTTGTTCATTATTGAGTTAATTAACTTTCGTTCTTGTTCGTCATTTAAGTTAATTAACTCTGCATTTTCATTGGCTTGTTTCGTGCACGTGGTCGGGTGTCTTTATGTATTTATTTCCTGTGTTCCCCTACCTCCGTGCACGTTGTTTATTTTTATGTTCACTCGCGTTAGTACCTCTATGTTGTTTGGTGTCTTTACACCTTTAATAAAGCCCGTTACTCTGCTACCTGCGTGCCTGGCTCCCTTCAGCGCGTTAAGGCGCAGCGGCTCCGTGCTTCATATGCGCAGCCGCTTTTGTTCGAGGTAGGCCAGTGTGACAGCATATGGTTTGTGCACAAATCTCAATGTATGATAAGTCTGTTTTTTTTGTAAAATTCCATCCTCTTGCTTTTAATTGTCTCAAAGTGGGAGTGTACCAGAGTTAAGTGAGAGTGAATGAATCTGATAAGGTTTTGAGTAGAGCCAGGTTTTTTTTTCTAGGAGATAATGAAGCTAGTTGTAATATAAAAACTATTCATCTGTGGTAGAAAAATTATGAGCACTGGAAACATATTGATACTAAAGGATCGATAAATAATCTAAATTGATATCCTTAATTTTGCAGAAAGTTATGGTACGTGGGGGATGTAATTTGGAGAGTATAAGACAATAAATGATTGCAGCATATGATCCCCACCTTCCCTGCATACTTAGCACAGGATAAAGCGGAAGATAATGAAAGAATGAATACACAACCTTGAGTGCCTTATTGTTTTTATTAAATGCTTTCAAACACACTATAATAAAAAACAAGGTTTAAATCATAAATGTGTTTACTGAAAGAAAAAATGTTAATAAACTAGACTTTTGCAACATAATCTAATCCAATTTTAAATAAGCACTTATCATGTTTCTGGTTTCTCTAACAATCAAATACTGCTATCTAGTGGCCTAATTACAGAACACAGTTTATAAAATTAATTGGGAAATATAATGACTTGTACATCCATACCATTATCTGGCGTACCACAATGTGCTGCTTTACCACAATGTAAGAACCTCTGCTGTAGACCAAAGAAATTGTCCATAATGGTGTCTGAACTATTATGTTTGTTGAAAGTGAAGAAAGATTTGTCAGAAAGGAAGCAAAGTCCAGAGAGGTGGCAGACTATGGCCTCAAATGAGTGACCGACAGGAACATTCACAGGCACTATCCTTCAAACACGAGGTTGAAAGGTGTAAACAAATCCCAGAGAGGTGGCATCATTAAGTGAAGTGAAATCATTTGGCTGCTGCCACGTTTCAGTTAGATACAACATGTCAAGGTTAAGGTCAACAAGAAGATCCTGCACAAGATGTCCTTTATTTGTAAGTAAGTGGATGTTAAAGAGACCGAAGTTGACAATAGAGCTGTAGGGTTTAACAGTCGTGTTTACAGATCTAGCTGGACTGTACAACACTCTTCAATAACTGGCCAGCAGCCAGTATTCCTCGGTGGACTAGTAGAGGACCAAAAAGACAATACAAAATTAGAATTGCCACACTGACGTTTGCACGAGAACCATGGTGAACGTATTTCTGATGGGGGACTTGTACTGTAGAATGTTTGGACAACTGCTGGACGAAAAAGAAGGTGATCAAGAGAAATAAAATCTGTAATAATTGTACTTTTTTTAAACACATAATTTATAGACATATTTGTATTGCTTTGTATTACTTGGGTTCTTATAGACATATTTACAGACAACTATGTTGATACATTTATATTTACATCCAGTTATTCAGAAACACAGATTCCGACAGATCATATAGAATAGAATGAAAATAAGAGGGAGCAGATCCTGTAGGCCAAAGTAGTGCCATTTACTGATTGCGAGCAGCCATTATAAGCCAATTTAAGTGAGTGGAAGTAGAGTAACATAAACTTGTCCCAAGTTCTGGATCAGCTGTGAAGGCTTGTTTATGCAAACTGGGATACTGGCAAACAATGCATTACAGTAGTCGAAACAGGAGAGGATGCAATCTTTGACTTCATGATTAAAACACTTAAATTATGTAATCAGTCCACAAAAATTGCCTTTTTCTGGAGCTCCGAACAGGCTACTCAACAGCTTGTCAATGTTACTGACAAAGCTGGTTGGAGAGATTTGGAGATTTGGTTGGAGCCATTAATTTGGATGGTCAGGTCATGATGAATTGAGGGTTGTGTTTTATATTTATATGTAATTATAAATTTAGTTTTTTTGTATCTTACTTTTTCTTCCTTTAGTTCATCTTCTTGTGGCCAATTAGCAATCGTGTAATTTTGCTTTTAATGAATTCAGGTCTTCCACCTAGTCTTGATTTCTGAATGAGAGCCAGGAAAGCAGGTGAGTTTATATATATATATAGTTTATAGTTTAACTGTAACGTGTCTGTTTCAATTGTCTTTGTCTGTGAAGGAATTTGAAAAAGAATAGGGCACCTGTTCTATGTTCTAGCGTTTGAGCGCGATGGCTCTGCGCTTCCTATGCGCAGCCGCGTTAATCTCTAGGTAGGCGAGTGTAACAAAGAATGAAAAAGAGTCTTTTGTGTATTCTCGCTAACATCTAGGGGCAGCAGTTTGGTCACTCTGCTGCCTCTGAATTTATTGGTGTTTTTTAATTATAATAGGGGCAATCGTGACAGTATGTTTCCCTCATACATAATGACTGTGCCATAGAGCGCTGAATTATTTGGAGGATTTATACTTCAAATTTTTTATATGCAATTTAGGCCCTTTGATAATTTCATAATTTTTACTGTTGTGAGTTTTTTTGGTCTTTTTTCCTGGTCATTTTCTTTTCTAGACTTCAGGTTTGTCAACTTTTCTCTAGCATTGTCCTGTGTTATGCCGGCACCATGTGCCGCCATGGTTACAGTCTCATTTTGTTTGGAGGAAAGCTTTAAAATAATTTATATGAAATTATGGAGAGCTGTGGAGAGCTCTTTTGTTTCCAGTGTGGCTGTTCATCTTCCAGAGTTCTATGGCTGTGACCCCAGTGAATGTTTTGGCCCATGCACCTAGTGCATCTCCACAGTACTTCCCCGTGTGCTCCGAATCTGGGTGTGCTAACACAGTAGCAGCCTTAAACTGAGATTTAAACTGTAGAATGGCCCGTACAGCTTAGGCATTACAAAACAAATTACCAAATTAGTTTTAAGCAGTTGGTCATATAGTACTGAAACCCTGAATAAACCATCGTTAAAGTTTAGCAAATCCAGGTACTGATCTTACTAGGATCCATCTGAAATCCAGCAGAAATGTGATAACGCAAAAAGGAAATACCACTAGATGAAACTTGCAATTATTCATTTTTACAGTTGGTAAAACAAGAGCCACCTCAGAACCATAAGTACATGTTGACGGTGGGTGGAAAGATCAGAAGAGAAAAATCAATGTACACCAAGACAAAAACCTTCAGTTCAAATGGGTTGTGACAAAAGAAAACAGGTAATTGGTGATAAACAAAAAAGGCTACATTATTTAGAGTTTGTGCATACCTTATTACAATTGTAATCGTGCGGATCACACTCTCTTATTCCTCCATCTCCCACTCCTGGCAATCCCAGGCAGGTGTTACCGTTTACCTGACTGCATCCGAAACCTGCCTCCTGTCGTCAGACTCCACCCATCACACCCTTGCATCACAATCCCGTAGCCCATCATTAATAAAGAACTGAAATATACCAGGAGTATTGGTCAGAACAAAAGGCATGACTAAATATTCATAATCCACCTGTGAATAAAGCAGAGTAATAGTGCAAATAGATACATTTAGACATAACAATAACAGGTGAAACCCTTTGTTTCACCTGTTATTTCCATTTCCAGGTTTCTTGTTCAACTTAGTTTGCCACAATATTACTGGCAACAGGGGCCAATAATTTTTTATAATGCCAAATAGTTTGCTGTATAGATTTTTTTTACATCATGCTGTTTTGGTTGGGAATTTCTTAGGTCTGGCACTGCCCACCTAAACCCAAATGTAAACAAATCCCTACTAGAGATCAGTGATCCTTTGTGCATGTGTGAATGGACAGATGAGCAAACAAGTGTGTATTACAAGATTTAAATAATAAATTTTTCCCAAATATTCAGATATTTGTTATTTTCATCATTTACTGGAGACTAGGATATGAATAAGAAATATGCAATATTAATTACACTTAGATTAAATACACAGATTTGCTAAACATGTCTATGTTTTTTTTTTGTGGGTAGCCTATTTCTTTTTTTAAATAGCATTATTAAGACATTGATGATGAAGATCATAATAATAATAATAATAATAATAATAATAATAATAATAATAATAATAATAATAATAATAATAATAATGGGCGGCACGGTGGCTTAGTGGTTAGCACGTTCGCCTCTCAGCGCTAGGGATTCCCGGTTCAAATCCCCATCTGGGTGGAGTTTCCATGTTCTCCCCATGTCCGCGTGGGTTTCCTCCAGGTTCTCCGTTTACCTCCCACAGTCCAAAAACATGGATCAAGTCAATTGAGTTCTCCAAAATTGCCCCATATAGTAGAGTATGTTTGTGTACGTGTCTGTGTGAGTGAGTGTGTACCCAGCGATAGATTGGCGCCCTGTCCTGGGTGTATCTGCCCTGCGCCCAAAACGCTCTCCCCTGGATAGGCATGGAGAACCCCCCCACGACCCTAGTGTAGGATGGAGCGGAAGATAATGGATGGATAGATAATAATAATAATAATAATAATAATAATAATAATAATAATAATAATAACTAAATAATATGACTCAGTGAACATTTATAGGGTTCATGGCTGAATTACAACATTTATACAGTAACTTCTACATTGATGATAAAAAAAAGGATTAAATTAAACAGATACAGCATAACATTGAAAGACGAAGTTAAATATATGATTGTTATGCTTTTATAATATACCGATAGATGGCGATAAAACACAATTTATAAGTGATTAGAAATGTTATTACCTTTTATTCAGAAAACATGAGTTAAAATAAAATAAAAAATGGACAATAGGATTTTATTTATTTATGAAACATTCAGTGGGTAGAGTAAAAATTACTTGTAGTTAAGACACTTATTCTAACCTCTATCATGTTTTTATTGACGTAGACATAAGACATTTTCCAGTCCCATACTTTAAATGTCACAATAGTAGGCTTTGGCTTTCCTTTTAATGACTCATAAAAATATTTATTACAAACTTCATTTTAATTTAAATTCAGCTATAATTACAATAAAATAAGATTGAATGTCCTAAAAAGTCCTAAACCATGTTGTTGATATATTGATTGCATTTTGGAGAAATGTGTTTTGTCTACTACTCTTTACCAGGTGTCTGAATAATTTGTTGCTTTATGTCTTAAATTTTTTATGTTGTTTATGCTCTTGGTTAAAATCCTTAAATGTGTAGTAGCACTTTATCAAACATTTTATTGCTTTAATATATATTAATTTATCTACACTGATAAAATAAATTTGTACTAGAGGTGTCACCAATAAAAGGTCCATTGTAATGTAATGTAAATAATCCTTACATTTTAGAGTAAAAATATAAAGTCTTGTTTTACATAGGACATAATGAATAGCATTAATGCAGTACGTCTCTGATTTTTAAACTTCATTTATTTTAAACGTGATGTTCAAATAACTATTTATTTTGCTTTTACAACTGGGCTATTTTTAGTTTATTCAAGTGCAATTCTGTACAGTACTTTATGTATAGACAGTGCCTTAGTGTGAACACAGTGTAACGAGCCCATCAGACCAACAAAGGTTATACAGTGTAAGAATATAAAGCACAGGGTTTGTTTGAACAGTGAATTCATGCAGTGTGATTTATCATTCAACAATTTGTTTAACTAGTTCATATGATATTTCTTGAAATATGCTAACTGACTTTGTATACATTTGAAACAAGATGTCTTTCATCAAACATTTAATTACTTTGTAATTTCTATAATGACTAGTGAAACAATTAAAAGGCTGGAGTGATTAAAATGATTTATCTATAAATAAGATGGGTTTTCATATATTATGTACATACTAGTCAATTAACATATTATAGTGGTGGAAATTCAATATGAGAAAAGTCTGTGAATGAGAGACAGAAAAGCAGATCAGGTAAATCAAAACACCTAAGTCTTTTTTATGTAATTGTCTCGTCCTTCTGTGTACAATAAGAGCTGTGAAAATGAGTGAGGCACCTGGGTAAGGAAGAGGGACAACTTTACTGAACTACTGTTTGTCCCTGGTACTATATTATCTGTGTTAAAAAGAAAACATTTATGGCATATTTTCAGGTCATACTGTCCTCTGTTTTTATGCCGAGCAAACTGCTTAAAATGTTCATGTTCATCATTTCCACGACATTTTATGAATAAATACAAAGTTTACATAACATAGATTTTAAAATTTAATAAAGGGTTAAATAATGAATGTTTGCTCTTTTAGGAAAATATTAAATTTAAAAAATGTTAGTAAAATATAAGATATAATATATATAATTTAATATAATTTAAAATATAAAATTTAATAAAGGGTTAAATAATGAATGTTTGCTCTTTTAGGAAAATATAAAATTTTAAAAATGTTAGTAAAATATAAGATGTATACTCATGAGATCACTTTATTTGCTTTTTTACCATTTCAGTTAGAATAAGGTTGTACCCAATTCCATGCTGAAATGCATGCATGCTTGCAAACACTCACATAACATGTATGATTCTAATGCTTGCCTGGATAAATACCATTGCTTTGTGTTTTTTCTAAAGAGAAAAGAACAATGCTGTGATTAGGCATAACTTTTGCAGCAGCTTTGCTTTTTATTAGACAACTGACATAAAATTAAGGGCCATCAGTTAAGGCCCGGCACTTTTGTTGAAATAAAATTAAAGTACAAACCTAAATAAAACATGTAAAATGGCATGGTTTGCTGGGTCAGTCATGGCAAAATATGATATAAATAATGTAGTGTTGCATAACTATATTATCTTTTATAAAAGCATTTTTAAACAAGAATATAATACCAAGTAATATGTTATGCATTTTTTATATTTGACAGTATCTCTTTTGCTGAGTTTGATAATTGCACAAAATAACAATGACAAAAGTGGTGTCATCAGTCAAGTAGCATGACATTTGTAGATAGGGTTTTTAGCTTGAAATATTTTCTAAGAATCAAATCTTATAGCAGAACTTAAAATGCATGATTATTATTTTTAAGAACGATGTAACAGTAAATAAACCTAGTTAAATAGCCTCTATTATGTATAATGAAATCGTTGCAAATACCTGAGAAATAAAGTGGATTGGAGCATGTAAGAGCTGTGTTGTTTTCTACTTTTTGCAGGAAAAATCCAGGAAAATGAGATTGACATCTCAGCTTCTCTATTATTTGACAACACTTCCATTGGGGGTCCTCAAATGCACTATCACCCTGATCTATAAGATTACAGCCCATGTTTTTTCTCCCAAAATAAAGTTCCAGAGGGAGTGCAAACAAGTCCTTGGATTCTTTATACACCATTACTTCACCCACCAGTGACCAATGCTACTCCATGCTGGCAATATGCAAGCTAATTTAGCCAATTATGCACAGGTGTGATGCTAATTCTCATCTGGCATACTGAGCTGCTGGCAGTAAAAATAGTATAATTACACAGCTGTCCCCCTGTTTGCGTATAGTGCCACGGTGACAGCTCCTGTCTCACAAAAACACTTTCTCTAAAAAGGCAGCTTGGAAAAAACTTTCCTAACTCTTGCTTATTTTGTTGCACCTGTCATAAGGTGAATATTCAAAAGTAGACGGCTCTAAGAACAGGTGATATTATGGCATTATTTATAACACAATAATGTAGTGTATTATTACATTTATTGGCTTAAAATTATGTGCAATAATAATCAAGGTATTTAAAATACTTATATAGATAATAAGTAAATACGTTTCAGTCGTTTATAAAATAAGTAGTTATACAGGCCATACTCTTCACAGAGATTTAGCTTCAAGCCGTTTATTATATTAGATCCTACTTCATAATTAAATACAACTATGCAGTCATTTACAACATTTACCAATGATAACCACATTCAAAAATTCCATTTTAACTTGAACTTGAAAAACAAATTCATTTATGAATAACTGGATACGTTACAGTCAGTCGCAAACAAATATGGATAGCCAAAAGCCACCATTGTTTCTTTGTAACTTTGGTGTGTAAACTGAATATATTGGAATAGCTTCTGCGACCCTAGTAGAGGATAATGAGATGAGATGAGATTAACAGATCATTTGAAAGCGAAGTTAAAACATTTTTCATTAATATGATGACAATTAGGCATGTGTGAACATGTATTCACATGGAGGTGGAGGTGTTTTATGGCATTAATAAGGGTGATTTTAACCTCTAAGGAGAGAAAATATGTCTATGCTCATCATGCTTTGATGTTTGGGCTTCACTAATATACAATTTGGCAGATTGTCTATTAATATAACTAATTTAGCATTTCCTTAGAATTTCCTTATAACTCATTGTTTCATCAATAACGCCAAGATCTCTGGACCCAGATTTATCAAAACAAGTCCAAAAATGATCCAACAATATCTCTGTTGGATGAAATGAGAATTTTTATGTTGAATGCAGTGTTTTGTTTTTTTTTGGCTTAATTATGCTTTTCACTAAAATCAATAAAAATCTTTAGTCTCATATGTCCACAAAAAATATAAGATTTCCAATATAAGAAAAACCTTTAGAACTTTGGGTTCTTTGTGACCCTGAGGTCTATTACACACCTTGCTCTTGGTGTGATGCAATGATCACACTATGAACACATACAGCTGATCATATGTCATCCCAGTGAATAAAAAATCACCTGACATTAATTTGACCTTTAAATGATCTGTTAACCTTAAGTGTTC
>JAFMOD010000334.1:687730-719745 GCA_019802435.1 Corydoras maculifer
CACCAGACGCTCGCTGACGAACCCCATCCCCGGGCCTGGCTCCAGGGTGGGGCCCCGATAACCCTATATCGGGCAGGGTACACGAGTTCTTGTTTTTTCTTTTCATAGGGGTTTTTAGTGGACCACTCTTTGTCTGGCCTGTCACCTAGGACCAATTTGCCTTGGGAGACCCTGCCAGGGGCTTTTTGCCCCAGACAACATAGCTCCTAGGATCATTCAGACACGCAAACTCCTCCACCACGGTAAGGTGGTGATCCAAGGAGGAGTATATATACATATATATATATATATATATATATATATATATATATATATATATATATATATATATAGGCACTTTTGAAGGAATATTCAGCTTTTGTTTGGAGCAGAATGCAAGAGCATGCACAGGGGAGAGTAGTCTCATCATTAAATTCTGCCACTTATGATAGTCAAGGTGAAGGTGACATGACCCCTATGTGCACAGCTCTGTTCTCAGAGTTATACTTCCCTCTTCAGCAACACAGGTGGGTTCCTCAGCCTGCCTTACACACTAAAATTGTGGACATTTACCCCGCAGGACCCGGGGCCACCCATTTCTTCACCTTCTCCATCCTCTCTTCCATTGCCTCCTTCGTGCGTCGTATGTCACGTCTCACCTTTCTTTTTTGTTCACTTTCCTGTTTCAGACAATTAACTCATTTACACTCGTTTGTTTCCCTTGTTTAGTTGATTAAAGTTTTTCCATTGGTTCCCAGTCTGGTGTTTGTTTTTTGGTATTTATTTGGTAATTAATTTGGTAATGGTAAGCATAAACAGGTTTTATTAAAGGAACAGGAAAAACTACTAGAACACAGGATCATACAACGCATAACGTAATTAATGCTGGTCTTTTTCTCCCAAGAGAAAAGTAAAATTTTTAAAGGCGTGGATTTTGTAAACAGCGGTTTGGAAAAGCTGCATTTTTTTGGACTTCGCTGTCAGGATTGGGAGGGCTATGCCACTCCCCCCTGATTTCCTTATTTTCGGGATTTGGTCGTTCGGGGTTCCCGTAGCTAGGGCCCATCCCCGAGAGCTGGGATTGGGTACTACCTAGTCACATGCGGCCTGCTGACTAGACTTAAAGAGTGCAAGCGCCCTGAGTCAGGAGGCCAGCATTGCCAATGTTACGTTTGGGTTTGATTGTGCTTTGTTTTGGTTTGGCGTCGCGTTGGCATGTCGTTTCGTTTCGTTTTTGTTTTTTGCGTTTCATTTATTAAACACTTCTCTGCTGCTTACCTGGGCGCCTGGCTCGCTCATTATCTCCGCGAACACCTCGCGAAGGGAAGCGCAGCGCCTCCGTTGGACGGACGCCGCTTTTGTAACAGAATGCTGGCCTCCAACACCTAGCGAAGTCCAGATTTCCCCGTCCGGTTAAGCGCCTCTTTTTTTGTTTATTCCCCGCTGCCGCGTATCCCGTTTCGTCGGTCCGCCCCGGCAGTCGGGTCCTTAGTTTCCCCGGCTTCTGCATTAGCTCGGCGTTAGCTCTGCCAGTAGCCGCTTCTCCGGCTGCAGCATTAGCTGCGTTAGCTCAGCGCTAGCCCCGCCAGTAGCCATCTCTCCGGCTGCAGCATCCCGGCTGCATTAGCTTGGCGTTAGCTCCGCCAGTAGCTGCTTCTCCGGCTGCAGCATTAGCTGCATTAGGTCGGCGCTAGCCCAGCCATTAGCCTTTTCTCCGGCTGCAGCATTAGCTGCATTAGCTCGGCGCTAGCCCTGCCTTTAGCCTTTTTCTCTAGCTGCAGCATCCTGCTGCTTAACCTTGATTTTTTCTTTTTTCTTTCCCTCCTTGTGGGTGTTTACGATGAGGGTTATCGATCGCGTCCCGGAGTATGGGGAGCTGGTGCTCCCTCTCTCAGTTCCGTGTAAGCTCCCGGCACTTTGCAACGGAATGGCTTTGAAGCCACTTCCGTACATCAACGGCAGTCGCAAGGTGTTTGAATAGGTGACCAGTCGGGAGCTATCGGACAGGGACTGGGTGCTGTTATACCTCTCCAGACTCCTGGGACCCACATGGAGGTGGGCCGAGAACGTCTGCACGTTGTGAACAGACAGCTTGCGGATCGGGAATCCGTCTTGTGAGCCGCTGCACGGCGTCAGTGAGCTGCGGTGCGCCGACAACGAGCCGCTGCGCGCAGTCAGCGTACCGTCTTGCGAGCCGAGCCGCTCCGCCTGTAAGCCGGCCACAAATCGCTTTTCCTGCCGCTCCGCGCCGATAGCAGTCTGTCGAGCTCCGCCAGCGTGCTGCTCCGCACCGTGAGCATTCCGCCTCGCAGCTTCCGTACCAGTGATCCGCCCTGCAAGCGACGTTCCGCCGCTCGCCATCAGCGTTCCACCGCTCTCTGTCAGCGTTCCACCGCCCTCCGTCAGTGTGCCGCTCTGCGAGTCGCTCCGCTCTGCAATCCGCTCAGCGCCACCAGCGTGCTGCCCCCTGATCCATGCCGTGCCGATCCATGCCGTGCCACCTGCATGCCTGGCAGTGTTCAGGGCATCGATTCGGGCTACGGGTTCCGGTCTGCATCAGTTGCGTCTCGTCCTCGGTGTGTCCCGCCTCGGTGGACCAGGACTTAGTGTTATGTGGTGTTGCCGTGGTACAGGTCCTCTCTTTTTGTGTCCAGGAGCCGGAGAGGAATCAGGCTGAGAGAGAGGGAAAGGTATCCGATGTATCTCAAGGGGTTCAGTCCAGTGGTCTGATGGGGAAGCAGTGGTCGTCCAAGAACCCCGCTCAGCGGTAGATGAATGGCCACGTCCCACCACTATTAAGGAGATTTAATGATTTTTTGGGTTTGCAAACTTCTATCATCAGTTCATTCCCAACTACAGCTCGGCGGCTGTACCCTTGACGTCTCTACTGAAGGGGAATTCCAAGACGCTCCGCTGGACGGATGCGGCTGAATCAAATTAAGGGGCGATTACATCTAGATCCCGAGCGCGCATTTTTGTCGAGGTGGATGCGTCCAATAGCTGCGTAGGTGCCATCTTATCTCAATGCAGTGGAACACATGAAAAACTATATCCAGTGGCATATTTTTCAAAGAAACTCTCCCCAGCAGAACGGAATTATGGTATTGGAGATAAGGAATTGTTGGCGCTGAAACACCAGGAGGAGTGGCATCATTGTTTGGAAAGGGCCAAATTCCACTTTTTAGAATATCTCAGAACAGCCAAACGTCTAAATTCACGCCAGGCATGCGTGAATTTAGTGTCTGTTCCATCAGGTGTTTCGCCTTTTTGGGATTCCAGAGGACATAGTCTCCGGACTCAGGGTACTCAATTTACCTCTCATTTATGGACTGCCTTCATGGAAAATATAGGAGTCTCCTGCAGTCTATTGTCAGGATACCACCCTCAGTCGAACGGTCAATGTAAAAGAGCTAAGTAAATCAAGAGCTAAGTAAATTTTTACGCATTTTCTGTCATGACAACCAATAGGACTGGGCCACCTATCTTGCCAGAACTCACTCACAAGCTCTACCACCGGATTAACTCTGTTTCAGTGTATCTATGGTTGTGAACCCCCATCATGCCCTGGACACTCTGAAATCCCTCTGTAAGCCCTCTGAGACCTCTGTAAGCTTTGAAATCACTGCTGTAGACCATTGGATGCAACGCAGTGAGGAGGCATTGGAAAAAACGCATCAGCGCATCGAAACCGTACTGCAGCAATGGAAGAGGGTAGCTGATCGGCGATGAGGTTCCAATCCCGAGTACCAATCTGGAGTGTGGCTTTCAACAATGGACCTGAGGCTTCGAGAGGGAAGTAAAAAACTTTCTTCTAAATATATAGGCCCCTTTAAAATTGTAAAAGAAATTACAAAAATTACAGGGGCTGCTAAGTCTGTTGTCCTCAGGATGGACCCACTTCGGACTCTTTGGGGGGGGGGGGGTGATGTCACGCCTACCCCTGAACATAATGACTCCAATTCCCACAATCCACTTCAGCAAGAACGTTCTAATACCACGCCCCTTTCAACCCAGGTATAATTAAAATAATACCAACATAGCAAACCCAATACACAAACACCAATAATAAAAATTATTGAATTATTAAATTGTACAAAGACAAAAAAATTAACTTAATTAACTAACCAAGTATATGACAAAAAAAATTAATAATAACAACCACACATTAAACAATGGAGAAATTGAAACAAAACACATACAATCAAAGCATCACAACATGGCGTCCATCCTTACTTAAAGCTGGGCAGACCACCTGATGAGGAAAATAACCAATAACGATTAACAGTTAATTAAACTGAAGAGAAAACAAATGAGGGATCATAAGGTAATTAACCGAAAAGTCTGGAACAAACAAAAAAGTTAAGAAGTGGCCTGGCACTTCTAACAAAATGACAAAGGGGCAATATAAAAAAAACATTTAAAGGAAAAGCAAAAACCAATACCACTGAGGATAAATGGCTAGTGGAACTTCACATTTCCCTCCTGATCTATCCACGGCAAGCAAATTGGGCCACACTGCTTCATACAGAGTGTTAGTAAACAGGAGAAAGTTAGGGGCCACAGGCGAGCTGATGCAGTTCTGTAACAAAGCACAGATCCCTTAGTGAGACAGATGCATGAACAATATCTCTGATAATGAGCCATGATAAAGGCTTAAATCACTGGAGGAATTAAATAGATGAATCAATAAGGCCAATAAGATTACACATGTTTATTCATCAGTATTCATTCATTCATTATCTTCCGCTTTATCCTATATTAGGGTCGCGGGGGGTTCCCCATGCCCATCCAGTGGAGAATGTTTCGGGCGCTGGGCAGATACACCCAGGAAAGGGCACCAATCTATCGCTGGGTATTCATCAGTATTGAAATGCATAACTTAAAATAATATGTTAATGGACTATAAAATCAAATGTTATTTGTTAATCAATTTTGATGGGCTGAATGTAATAAAGTTATTGTTGGCACTCGTACTTTTACCATACCCCCAGTATTCCATCAAAAATAGTTGACCTCAACATCTTCTTTAGCATAGTGATTGGTGTAGGAGTTACCTGTCTGTACATTTATGCAGTGCGTATAAAGGTGACAGAACAGTAAGATGGCAGTGGGCTGAGATAGCGAAGATCAGGTCAGCTTCTACAAAAAGTTTCCTTGACTTTGACTTTTTTACAAGGCTTCCTTAACATTATGGATAAGCAAAAGTCACAAACCTCAAACAGTCTCAATACTTTGCATGGTAAGCCTGCAGCATCTGAATGTTCTGTTCCATTAGATCAGTAACCAATATGGTGTTTGCAAAGGTCAAATAAGCCAGCCTGAAATGTAAATAAAAAAAGCAAAAAGCACATTTAAATGCAGAAAAAAATATGCATTGAAGCACAATTTAATGCCTTAAATTCGGAAAACATAGCAGCAGCAGATGTGGCCTGGGAAGAAGCACTTGAAACAGCTCTCACATACAACATTAAATCAGACTGTTAAGTGTAGAATAGAATATGTAGATTTTTTTTCAATGAATTAGTAATTATATTAATCTACTGGCTGACAGTCAGCCAGATCATTTCACAATGACAGAGGAGCCATGGAAACCACCTATGCCACATTAAATGCAAGGCCTGAATAGACAGGAGTTTTCTCCTGAAAATACAAGGTTTTTCTGATGCTCGCATTTGTTTAATAGAAGACATTCAATTTACTTTAAACATCAATTTGTGCACAGTTTGTTTTAGCCATTGACCCCAGAATAACATCAGTCTAAGACTTTACTGCAGATCAAAAGAAACCAATCTTAGCCTTCAATACATCCTCAGTAATAGGTTCATTAGCAGGTTGTTTCCACCCTAAGACTTATGGGGGGCATATGTTCTGAGATAAGAAAAAAAGCACACCTGTTGAATTGATGTAAATTAATTTATATGAAATTCTTAATTTCACCTTAAATGACATCAATTTAAATGCCATGTACTATATTTAATATGATACCAGTAAATGTCATATAAGATGTAAATGTTTTGTAGAACAATAATGTAATACTCAAAATGTAAACTTTATAATGATAAAATGGCATTTACTCCTTTAACATTTATATTTAGTCATTTAGCAGACACTTTTAGCAAAAGTGACTTACAAATGACAAACTTGAGAGAACACCACAATTCAGTACTTAAAAAAAAACAGACTTCACTATATAATAGTCAAACCTGATCATTATATATTCTGGCTTTTATATTTTATATATATATATTTTTTTCATAGCAAGTGCTTGTGGAAGAGATTTGTTTTGAGATGTTTCTTAGGCCTAGTCCACACATAGCTGGGTATCTGGAAAAACAAATACATTTACAGTTTGGGCTGTAAGGAGTGCTAGGCACTCCTCACCTGTTTTCGATCTCTTTTGATTATTTGGGTTCATGTGTTTCTCATATAGTATTGGTTATTTTCATTGGTTACTTTTAGTTTGCACGTGATCTAAGTTTGGTTTTCGGTTGTCACGCAGTTGTCTGAGTCTATGACCCAACTCCTAATAAACTCCTTTCACTTACCTGCGCCTCCTGGATCCTTTCTGCGCTACTGCGCTTCGTTTTTGCCCTTAAAGACACGTGTCTAACATGGCCCTTTTATCCATATGATTTTACATCACCAAGAACTTTTCTTATTTTTAAAAACTCCAGGCAAAGTGGAGATTTTGTAAAACTCGTTTTTGTGTCTGTCTGTCTGTGTGTGTGTGTGTGTGTGTGTGTGTACTTTTCAAAAATGTCACTGTCTGCGACAAATAATGCAACGATGATGTCATACATTTGACTGTTATTGATTTTGTGTATGAAGAAAATGAATGCTAACAGAGACATGCTGATTCTTATGTTAATTCAGATGAGTTTTTACAAACCAAAATCTTACAATGCATTGAGGGGCATAGGAGAAGGAGAACTTGGAGTTCTTCGACTATGTTCATTCGACATAGGCGCCATTGGTTTTGGAATCAAACTGGATGCACTGCTGTCTGGAGGGAAAATAGGAACCTAAACATCTAAAACATCGGAAGATACGTCCCTGTCAAAGGCAAATTATTGATAGAAAAGAAGCCATACCTGTGTACATACTGGGTGTCACGCATATCCTCAACTGTCCTATTTCCTGAAGGAATATGCTATGGGGGAAGTAGTGTTCAGGAGCAGTACTTGAATGGTATTAAATTTTTCCAAAATGTGTAGTGCTCATCTGCTACACTATTGTGCTGCATATATGAAAAAAACAAAACTGTTCAAGTAAATGCTACAATACAGCCTTAACTAAACTGACTTTAGTGCTACCTTAAATGCTTGCACTGTCATTTCACATCCCAAAATTCACTTATCACTAAAAAGGACTTGGGTGTACAAGAACCCCCCCAAGCCTTCAACAGGTGTGTGGGATAAATCTTGTGTGTTTATGGTGCTGTTTGGTATTGCATTCTGTTGTATCCTTCTATCAGAAGAGGAGTTGTTTGGGAATGAATAAAGTGCTGAGTTTTGGTGGGTTGCATGTTGTGATGTTTGAGAATACATCGGCTATCTTTATTAATATGGCACGTGCACATAAATCATGTGCCATATCTCTTTTGAGTTACATTCATTCATTTATTCATTATCTCCCGCTTATCCTCTATTAGGGTCACGGTGGAGTTCCCCATGCCCATCCAGGGGAGAACGTCTGGGGCGCTGGGCAGATAGACCCAGGACAGGGCGCCAATCCATCGCTGGGCCTTTTGAGTTACAGAAGAACCAAATGAAAAGAAAAAAATGTGAGGTCTCTGATTTTACTTTAATCAAAGCAAATTTGTATTATATATATCCATCCAGGGGCTGAGTGGTTAGCACGTTCGCCTCTCAGCACTAAGGATTCCCGGTTCGAATCCCAATCTGGGTGGAGTTTCCATGTTCTCCCCGTGTCTGCGTGGGTTTCCTCCAGGTTCTCCGGTTTCCTCCCACAGTCCAAAAACACGGATCAAGTCAATTGAACTCTCAAAATTGCCCCATATAGAGTGTGTCTGTGTGAGTGAGTGTGTGCCCAGCGATGGATTGGCACCCTGTCCTGGGTCTATTTGCCCAGCGCCTGAGACGTTCTCCCCTGGATGGGCATGGGGAACCCCACCGCGACCCTAATAGAGGATAAAGCGGGATATAATGAATGAATGAATATATCCATCCATCCATTAACTTCCGCTTTATCCTATATTAGAGTCGCGGGTGGGGGGGGGGGGTCCCATGCCCATCCAGGGAAGAACGTTTTGGGTGCTGGGCAGATACACCCAGGACAGGGCGCCAATCTATCGCTGGGCACACACTCACTCACTCACTCACACAGACACATAGACACTCTATATGGGGCAATTTGGAGAACTAAATTGACTTGATTCATGTTTTTGGACTGTGTTAGGAAACCTGAGAACCCGGAGGAAACTCCACTCAGATGGGGACTCGAACCCGGAATCCCTAGCACTGAGAGGCGAACGTGCTAACCACTAAGCCACCGGCACTTTGTATTATATATATATATGACTATAGGCCAGCTCCACAATTTCAGTTTTAGGCTCATTTATTGATTCCATTACTATTTCTTGATCCCAACTTCAGATTCTTGGCACCTTGTCATTCCTGCAAGGTCCATTCCCCATGTCAGCCTTGGTGGATGAGCAGACAATCTCTTTGACTAATCTGGCTAAAAATGTTTGTTTAAAAAAGAATTGCGTTGTGTATGCCATATACAGTTGGATTCTGGCTAATGTGTCTCACAGAATGGCTTTTTCTTTGTTGACCAGTCTTTGAGACAATGTTGATTATCGTGGTCTGAACTTTATCTCCAAAGAACAAATACCACTTACCTATCCAAGCTGGACCGTTGTAGTGGTTATAACCTCTTGTGCAGCATTGAGGGTGATAGATGGAATACAGCTTTTAACACACCAATGTGACACTATGAGTACACAATAATAAGGTATGAGTACTCCCACTGTTTTTTAGTGTCTGGTGAAGCCTTTGGAACTTCATAGTCCCTCCTGGAACATGTTTAACACATGTGATAGGTGCTCAAACACCACCTTAAAAATTGATCAAGTTAGAGAAGTGTGAACTAAGACAAAGTAGTGTGAACCAAATCGCCGTCACCTTTCTGGAGTCAGACAGTATCAAGGTGGATCCCAACAAGCTAAAAGCCATTGTGGAGTAACCTCCTCCCTCCAACTTGAAGTAACTGCAACAGGTCAGAAACTGTAGCCTACAATATAGCCAAATAAAAAACAACTATGCTGAAAGACACCAGTCATTCATTCATTCATTCATTCATTCATTCATTATCACCCGCTTTATCCTCTATTAGGGTTGCGGTGGGGTTCCCCATGCCCATCCAGGGGAGAACGTCTCGGGCGCTGGGCAGATACACCCAGGACAGGGCGCCAATCCATCGCTGGGCACACACTCACTCACTCAAACACACTCTATATGGGGCAATTTGGAGAACTCAATTAACTTGATCCATGTTTTTGGACTGTGGGAGGAAACCGGAGAACCCAGAGGAAACCAACCCGGACACGGGGAGAACATGGAAACTCCACCCAGATGGGGATTCGAACCGGGAATCCCTGTGCTGAGAGGCAAACGTGCTAACCACTAAGCCACCGTGCCGCACGACACCAGTCATAGTTGTGAAAAAGATTTGAATCTGTTTAAGAAGTAATATTAGGTAATATTAGGTAAGACCTGGGCTCAGAAACATCAGAATTTTTCTGATGGCACAAACTGTCGCAAAGTTAAGGTATTTCAAAGCAAAACCTTATTAAAACTGTCTCATCTGCGACTGACTCGTAAAATGGATTCATGCGCTTCTGCCGAAGCTCATCTTAATTTATTCAAAAATTTTTATTTAATTTATTATCATTTATTAGAACTGAATGTGCTATGAGCAGCACGGTGGCTTAGTGATTAGCACGTTCGCCTCTCAGCGCTAGGGATTCCCGGTTCGAATCCCCATCTGGGTGGAGTTTCCATGTTCTCCCCGTGTCTGCGTGGGTTTCCTCCGGGTTCTCCGGTTTCCTCCCACAGTCCAAAAACATGGAACAAGTTAATTGAATTCTCAAAATTGCCCCCTTTAGTGTGTGTCTGTGTGAGTGAGTGTGTGCCCAGCGATGGACTCACCTGGATGGGCATGGGGAACCCCACCGCGACCCTAATAGAGGATAAGCGGAAGATAATGAATGAATGAATGAATAACTAATAAATGTTCAAACAAAATGAATGTAACAACAGTTTGAAAAATGGATAAATACACTCATGAAAGGGCATTTTTAAAGAGGACAGAGGGGGAATAAAGGATCTGGGCTAAAGCCCCTGATGTTTCTAAACCCTAAAAACACCCCTGTGTAATATTATTGGCATTCATCAAGAGAATGCTGAAAAAGTCGTGCATTTTACACCTAGGTCTTCAGTAATAAGCCGTTTGAATTAATTCACCTGTCAATATCTATTTTATGTCTATAAAAACATCTAATTATGCAGAAATGCAGTATAACAAGCTACTGCATCGTGGTTAGATAAGTCATTGTGACAGTAGTGCTGCGGAGGAATGTAGGGTTGGGGGGGAGTTGTGGTCAAGACACCTGCAGAAACGCAAGCGACAGGCAGATACCATCGCCCAACAACTCTTTTTTAACGAATTTTAAATGATATGTAAATAAAGTATGTGTAAATATAAGCCTGTGAAATCCTGTCTCTGGTCCTCATTTGCCTCCCCCACTTCCCTCCTCTGTTTAAATCGTGTAGCCAAACATAAAAATCACCATCAATAACCTCAAAAATAGCTAAATTATTTAAGAAAAATAACACCACAAATGCTGATTAAATTCTAATTATTTGTAGACAAAAATCCATCCTCCTTTTTCCTTACGAAGAATTTTATTTGTTTTAATTAGCTTTTAATTTGCTGAAAATATTTGCTAATCAAAAGCTACTCTCCAGTCAGTGGGTGTGTTATGGTGTGGTGCGGGCATAAAGTACTAGACCTTGGCTTGCGGAATAGGAATTTTATTGAGAGGTTTCACACAGGTGATGATAACTAAAAACAGCTAAACAACAAGCACAAAGTCCGTATCGCTGCAAACGGATGCAAGGAGTGGGCTCCTGGACGAGGTCCTCTCCATGGCTGTGGAAACCAGTTTCCTCTGTTTAGTTCTGCGAGAAGGGAAGCGCAAACTCCTGCTGGGATCGAGGATAGTCCACCAGAGCGCTGTCGAGGAAAATGCCGCCAAGCACCTGTGGAGCAACAACAGGGAGACACAAGGTAACGTGTGGCCAAGAATACCAAACGCATAGACAAAAGATCCTTCGCATAGGGGGAGTAAGGAACCCAAAGACATATAAAGCGAAGGAAAAGGGGTGAAGATGGGCAACACAGGTGCACCCAATATGGGGAAGGATAGGACAGTGCTAATTAGGAAGAAAGAAATGTGGAACCATTAGCCATCTACAAGTCGGTGATAAGGAGAACTCAAAATTTGATTGGTTGAAACAACAGTGGTTGCTCTACACTTATTTATTGCTACTGAAGCCAGCAAAATTCATTCTGAAGTAGGAGGCAGAAATAATTAAAATCTGGCAACCCATAATGCTGAAACGTAATCGGTTAAATGCCCTAATAAGGAAATACATGTCTGGAAACATAATGAACGGAAGCAGACAGACCATTTGGAATTATTTGATAAGTATTCATAGACGAAAAATAATTAATATTAGTCTGTGATTCAGATATTTGAAAGCCTGATGGCCCACCACTGCTGAAACTACTATATCGGGTGAAGAACTGGCTTTAATAAAAAGTGGAAGGACAGTGTGGACACATCATATTCAAGGAAGAAATGTGGTTAGAAAAAATCTTGAATCAGCGTAATCGGTTATCACTTAAACTTGATAAAATCAAATGGATACAGGCAAAAACAACTTCATTTTACTAGGAAGCAAATTGGACTCTAGAGCAATAAAAGTGTGTAGCATTTAAATGTGGACCTATAGTCAACTAATTCTGCCACCCAGTGGTGTCTACCCAACTTTTGTTGATAGCGTGACTCATGTCACTTTACACAGTAAAGTAAGTTCCTTAAAATAGTCACAAAAGCAATCAGAAATAGCAAATCATTGAAATAGAAATTTCAGTGGCTCAATTGCAACGGCAATTTCAATTTCAGAAATTCTTCCATGCCAGATTGTAACTTAGTTTTTTTTCCTTGTCCTTAAAAAATTCACTATGACGCTAAGAAACCATCTTTGTGCTGGCATACTTAACTGCACCTAATGCATTTACATAAAGCACATAGGGTTTCTCCAGGTCAATATATGCCATAACTGTTGGGTTGATCTAATGAATATAAATCAAATGATTTAATGAAATATGATTCAAGATTGAGATTGATTTAACTGGGCAGTGTTAATGATTATAAGGGGTACACAATGGCATTCATGACTTTATTTCCTTCTGTTTAATTTTTTCATACTTCCAGCATAAAGGTGGTACAATCCAATCTTCTCGAAAATGACCTGCAATTTAATTTTTATTTCCCTACTGGGAAAAATGTGGAGCATGTGTGCACACTGCGTAAAAGTAAATAAAAAGGTGCTTACCAATCCTTGTCTGAAGCCCATATCCGCCCCAGACGCTCCTCAGAGAAGCACCAGTGGAAGTGGGAGTTTTGTTACACGATAACTCCTATTAGAGCGAGTACAGGCTCTCAGTTGTCACGGCCAACGTTTTTTGTGCAGCTTGGTCTGCTTTTTATTGCTATACAGTGGCGATACATGAGCCCATCTACCCCTACTTCTTTATGTATGGTGAGGGGCATGATTGGATATAGTGTGTGTGTGCCCTAAAACACAGATTGCTTAGAACCCAATATGGTTTCTGTGCACCGTAAAATGTACATGTGACTGGAGGAGTGCTATATTGACAGCATTGCTTTTTCAAACTGAATATATTGTTAATGTCCCAGTGACCGAACTCCACTAGAAAGTACTTCCAAATGCATCTGCCGGTGAGCAATATTGCATTAGCGCTGTGCACTTCACTGAACGCAAAGCAATGCAACGGAAAGCAATGCAAGGCAAAGCGTAGCTAGAGGTTAAAAAAAGCCTCAAACCATATTACTTCCAATCACCCCCTTCCAGTGTGGAGCGTATTAGAGATGGCTAGTAGACGCGTAAGATGCTGGTCTTACAATTACAAAAATCATATCACTTGAATCACATGGTATTTCAAAGTTGTCATTAAGAGGTATATTTAGACCTAAACTTTCCAATGGTATTTCCAATGGTATTTCCAATGGCTAACATTTTATTTAATTCACGCATTTATATGAGTTATTAAATTATTTATGCAATTTTTTATTTCTGTATAACAATTATTATTACAAAAAATGAATTGACTTCAGAATTACAGAGTACCTGCAAAGCCTGTCTTGTAACTGCATCCTGTCAAAGATCATTGCGAGTCAACCTCTGAACTCTAAGTGAATGATTATGTTTGCTTCCTGCCTGTACTTTTATTTTTTCCCATTTAATTAACACAACTCCAGCTTGACTCTTTCCTGTTGGTCTTAGTTAAAAGAGATGGCACAAATGAAATAAAAATAACTTCTGTGAGTTTTGCCCTTGATGAACGTTCCATATTACATTGCTTTTCCTGAAATCTAATTTGAGAGAAAAATGGCAAACCAGCTGTTCTTTTGACAGCAAATCACCAAAACATGGACTCTTTCTACTCAACACCCTATCCAGCAGTCCACCCTCATCTACACATCAATAGAGCCCTTCTCTTGTCTTAAAGGCTGTAATTAAAGTACTGCACAGCTTTTAGGGTAATTTACCATCCATTTCTTGGATCTGTGCACTGAAATCAGGTAGTAGTGAATGATTGCAGTGGATGAGGCATTCTACTATGGTACATTGAATGCGGGTTGTATGCGCTCCAATTAAATGCACAAATTTATTATGGAAACAAAGGCGGTTAATTGTCCACATTTTTGCATGCTGAGGGTAAATGAATTTTACTGAGGGGAAGAAAAATCAGTTTCATTGCAAATTGCTTCATAGCAACCAGAGGCATTGTTAATGGTGGTAATAGATTGGTATAGTGGTTATGGAAAAATAAACAGAAATAGTATAGTCAGGTTTTAATGGCAGAGAGATGACCTTTTGCAATGAGGTCTTAAATTCATAGTGAAATGCATAAATAAGTAAAGACTACAGACTGTAGAAGCCGAACTGGCCTCATGGACAGAAAACAAATCTGTATTTCAGTGATGTTTGAGAGTTAGTTTGAATGGCACACTCATGAATGGTAGGTGAAATCAGTTTCAATTTTAACATTACAATGCATGCTAAAACCTATGGAGTTTATAGATAATTTTATTGAAAAGATTAATACATTTTAAATGTTATTTCAAGAACATACCTGAATATGTGCAGACCGCATTACAATTGAGGGCTGCTTGTCACAAAAAAGTACTTAAAGTTTTATTCCACAAGTGGAAAGTGGTGGCAACTATGGTTTATTTTAAAGTGTGACAACAAAGTGTGTTTTGCGTGCTGGGCACCAATTTATCTTTGGGCACATAGATAAAACAACCAATTTATGTTGAATCCATGTTTTTTGGACTGTGGAAGGAAGCCGGAAAATCCACACAGACACGAAGAGATCATGGAATCTCCACCTAGTTTGGGAATCGAACCTGGATCCACAGTGATGCAATGTGGATGTACTAACCACTGCACCACAGTATTATATATATATATTCATTCATTCATTATCTCCCGCTTTATCCTCTATTAGGGTCGCGGTGGGGTTCCCCATGCCCATCCAGGGGAGAACGTCTCGGGCGCTGGGCAGATAGACCCAGGACAGGGCGCCAATCCATCGCTGGGCACACACTCACTCACACAAACTCACTCTATAGGGGGCAATTTGGAGAACTCAATTGACTTGATTCATGTTTTTGGACTGTGGGAGCAAACCGGAGAACCCGGAGGAAACCCACGCAGACACGGGGAGAACATGGAAACTCCACCCAGATGGGGATTCGAACCGGGAATCCCTAGCGCTGAGAGGCGAACGTGCTAACCACTAAGCCACCGTGCCGCATATATATATATATATATATATATATATATATATATATATATATATATATATATATATATATATATATATAATTATCTTCTGCTAAATCCTCTACTAGGGTCATGGGGGTGATGATGAATTTACATTTCATTACATTTAGACATTTAGCAGAAGCTTCTATCCAAAGTGACTTACAAATAAGAGAACAACACACATCAATAGATAAGGGAAAAACTTAGTGCATCTTAGCGGTTACATTTTAAAATGAATTATACAATTAAATAACACGTATTTTAGAGAAATGATTTTTAGGGTTTTTTAAATGTTTGTCCAGCAGTGTGTGGGTGACAGGATGTGTGGTGTTTACTTATGTTCACAAGTCAACAGACTTTTTGTGTGCACTAATGTTTTATTACCTAAAGACAAACATCTTTCATTTGACTGCATAAATAAATTGGACAAACAAGGGGGGCTGTTGTCCTCTGGAATTCAAGTGTTAAAGATACTAACTGACTTACAGACAGAGTTGGAAAGATGGTTCCACCATTTTGGTGAATGATATGAAGTGAGAATTAGCACCTTGGTGAGGTTGAATCAGCAGGTGACATTCATTCCTAGAGTGAAATGAAGGAGTTGGAGTGTATTTTGGAAATATTGATGGAAGGTAAAAAGGGGCTGCTGGGCACAGCTTCACACATGCTGGATGAGCAGCTGGTTTACTTTTAGCTTCTAGAATAAATAAAATTGCTGCTGATGGAAGAGTGTTCGGCCACAAGGCTCCTCAACTTTAAAATAGCCTTCCAGTTACTGCTCACCATTCAGAATCACTATCAATCTTTAAAAGTAGATTAACAACACGCCCAGCGATAGATTGGCGCCCTGTCCTGGGTCTATCTGCCCAGCACCCGAAACGTTCTCCCCTGGATGGGCATGGGGAACCCCAATAGAGCCTAATAGACCCTAATAGAGGATAAAGCGGGACATAATGAATGAATGAATGAATGAATTAACAACACATTTATTTTTTTTTGTGTTCAATTATTTCCCTGTAGATTAAGGTGTAGATCTCAGGTTTGTGTTGGTGATCTGGAATGGTTTGTGCTGGCATTTCACCTCTTCACCCAGCTCATCATTAGTAGCGGGCATGAATGGCTATAATGTCATGCCATCACAAGGGGGGAGATAGGGAGCTGCCATGGGAAAAAATGACTGACCCAAACAAAGGGATCTCAAAAATCTTGATCATAATTAAAAATCAAAAGCTAAATATTTAAAATAAAAACCACTATAAATCCTATATACCTAGAAGAGTAAAGAAACAGTTACAAAGTTACAGTTTGCATAGGTATGCATTTATCGGGGGTAGATACTGTCACGGCTGCCACTAAATGGCATAAGATCTCTGATGACACTGCAGTTGTGGTGTGGGTGTGTGATAGAAAGCAGACTGAGTACAGGAACCTGATAGGTGTAGTGCAAATGATACTACATACTATAATGTTAGTGGACTTCAGAAGATCCATACCTTCTCTGCAGCCGATATCAACTAAGGGTGTGGATGTGCAGGTGGTGAGGACCTATAAATTCCTGGGACCACATCTGGATGACAAACTTGACTGGTCGGCAACTACTGACACCATCTACAGAAAGGGACACTTCCTGACTGTCGAACTTCCTGAGGTCGAACTCCTGCATGTTCTACCAGTCTGTGGTGGTGAGCGTCCTCTTCCCTATGTTGAATCATACTATGGGAAGTATGTTGGTGAAATATCTATCTAGCTATTATAAAAATCCCATAGCCTGGATGCATAACTAGATGCCGCCTATAGGTACTTCCTATAAAATAATCAAAAAAAAAAAAAATAGAATCAAGAATGAATATACAAAACCCAAAAATATCAAAAATGCAAATAGTAATACACAAAAACAAAGGTAACTGTACACTTATAATCCTGAATCTTGATGAGGTATATCAGTGACTGGGGTGAGCTGGTTAAACGCTAAACTTAATAAATGTAACCTTATGCATCGATTTCTCTACATTTTTAGGACGTTATCTCTGCTGATGGAATCCAAACATCCAGAGAAGGTGAGGGCCATCAGTGAGTACTCTGCACCTCCTCCTCAAAAAATTTCAAAGATATACAGTGGTTTCTTGGTCTTGCAGGCTGGTACCATCGATACATTCCTTATTTCGCAATGATAGCTGCACCTTTGCATGGCCTGAAGTGGAAAGACATGAGAGGGGAACTGGACAGAAAAGTGTCAAAGAGCTTTTAAAAATATTAAAAAAGCGCTCCCAAGTGCACCAGTGCTTTAGACCACGAAACTTTCAACAGATGTTTAGAGAGCAAACTGATGCAAGCGAGACAGGGTTCAGAGCCAGGGCAGTGCTCACTCAAGAGAAAGGAGGTGAACAACATGTGATAGCCTATGGTTCTAGGTTGTTCAGTGGAGCAGAAAAGGCATATGTTATGTCTGAAAAGGAGTGTTTGGAAACAGTGTGAGCCATAGAGAAGTGGAGAGCATATCTGGAAGATACACATTTTGAAGTGGTCACAGATCATTCAGATCATGTTCATCTAGTTATTCTTGATGATAGATTTGGATGTTTAAACACCCAGGTAAGTCAGTGTGTAACCAACCAAATCCATCATTACGACTAACTAAATAGACACTGGTTGTAATGGATTATTGCAGCAAATGGGTGAGAGTATTCTCTAAGTCACCTCACCTGCTGTTATCCTGATTAATTATCTTTACATGATGGGGTACCCTGTTATACTTGGTGTCAGACCGGAGTGCACAATTCACTTTTCATCACTTTGTAGTAAGTGGTGGAGACCCCAAGGTACTTTTGACTAGGCCACCCCCGGAGGGTATAGGCCCCCAAGGGAAAGAGAGAGTGTTAATATTTACAAACGCCCAAATTGATCACAATGTCCAAAGTTTACCACAAGTTCGTACAATCAAAACAGAGACAAGGTTCTGTTTCCAATCATAGAAATATTAATTTACTTTCAAACGTATACAAAGTATATTGCTAAAATCTTTTTGTTAAAATGGTTGCACCCGAACAAGCGCACACACACTCGCTTACATACACACTACGGTGGGTAGGGTTAGGGGTAAAACACACCAAAATAATACATCAAAGTACCATCATCGACAGCAAACACAAATACTAACCCCTACTGGTTGTTCTGATCCTGCCGATAAAGAAAAATATAATAAACCTTTACTTGGGACATATGATGTGAATTCCTGACTTCTTTTACTATTATTATTGTAAGGGAGTCAATGTAGTCTGTACCGTTACAGTATATCTCTGTAAATTATTGAGGCCATGTATTAAAAAGACAGCGGGATGTTGTAAGCTCGTTTCAAACCTCAGTCATGGAACATTTCTTTACAGTGTAGGGGATAATGAACTAAAACATGACATTTTATGTTTTCCTGCACGTCAGACTAATCAACTGGAACTGCACTTACAATTTTGGATATATTGTTATATTTAACATTGAGCAGCTAACACATTCTTTTTACTCCTCTCTGTTATGAGTTGAAAACAGGACACAAAAATGCAGATGAACAAAAAGGTTTTATTTTTATAAAAGTAGCAAAATCAAAGAACGAAAAAGAGTCTGCGAAGACTTGAATAACTGAAAAGTTATTCAAACCTAAAGAAGTGGATTAGAATGCAGGCTCAGGTCCCATATGACACACTGCTGGTTGGTAGGCCTTAGTCTACAGAGGTCCCAGCAACTCCTAGGGTAAAATACTTTTCCTGCTTAGAGAGCTGAAATACCTCCTGTCTCCTGACGGTACCACGGCTGACCCCTCTTAATCTCTGGTTTCGTCGGAAATCGGCAATGAGGGTGGGGAATGTGGCGGGCAGGGACCCAGGACTGTTCCTCTGGTCCATAACCCTCCCCAGCTACCAAATACTGTGTGCTACCCTGAACCTTCCGGACATCCAGGATGCAGCGCACAGTAAAGGCAGGGACACCATCTATCATGCGTGGTGCAGGAGGGAGGTTGGCAGGTGTATCTGCCCCGCAGGAAAATGGCCTCAGCTGAGACACATGAAATGTTGGATGGACTCGTAACCGAGCCGGTAGATCCAACCTATAGGAAACCGGATTAATTCTCTGGGAGATTTTTAAAAGGACCTAGGTAGCGGGGCGCCAGCTTTCCCTTAGCCCTGCGGACTGGGAGGTCCCTAGTACTGACTAGGACTGTTTGCCCTAGTCTAAAAGTGGGTGCGGTCTGTTGCTTCCTATCTGCTGCACGTTTCATTACCCTTCCAGATTTGAGAAGTAATTGCCTGGCTTTACCCCAGGCTGCCAAACAGCGCTGGACATGATGGGCAATGGACGGGACCACACTTTCCATCGCCTGTTCAGGAAACAAAGGCGGTGGATAACCAAACTGGGCTTCGAAAGGAGACATGCCTAGAGCTGAATGGTGCAATATGTTATGTACAAATTCTGCCCAAAAGAGTTTATCTGCCCAGGAAGTGGAGTTGCAGGCAGTGAAGCAACGCAGCATGGTGCTTACGTCCTGAATAAGCCTTTCTGACGACCCACTGGATTCGAGATGATACCCGGAGGATAAACTTGCCGTGGCACCCAAGAGCTGACAAAATGACCTCCAGACTTGACTCACGAACTGTGGACCTCGGTCAGATACCATGTCCACCGGAACCCCATGGATAGCCACCACTCGTTCGAGGATGGCCTGGGTCTAGCTGTGGGCAGTTTGGTTAGGAGTATAAGTGCACAGGCTTTGGAAAAGCGATGATGACCAAAATGGTGGTAAAACCTCTAGACCTTGGAAGGCCAGTAACAAAGTCCAGGGCCAGATGGAACCATGGCCTGGAAGGAACTGGCAGAGGGTGCAACAATCCCTTGGGATGGTCCCGAGTGTGCTAATTCTTAGCACAAATGTCACATGCCTGGACAAAGTCCTTGACCTCTTTCTCCATGCCTGGACAACAGAACCTCTGCTGAATAAATTTGTATGTTTTCATGGCCCCAGGGTGAGACGTAATGAAGGGCTCATGAGCCCATTTAACCACTTGACGCTGGACCGTCGGGGGTACATACTGTCGGTTAGGGGAACACCCATCTGGGACTGGCTCCTGACTAGCTGCCTCCTGCACTATCTCGGCGATATCCCATGTGATTGGGGTGACAATCATGGGAGAAGGCAGAATCGTTTCTGGGTCTCCAGCTTGACTGGGTGGGTCCCACTGATGGGAGAGAGTGTCTGGCTTGCCATTTTTTGAGCCAGGTCGGTAGGTGAGTGTAAATTGGAACCTATCAAAAAACAAAGCCCAGCGGGATTGCCGGGAGTTCATCCGCTTGGCTTGCTTGATGAACGAGAGGTTTTTGTGGTCTGTCCAGACCAGGAAGCGAATTTTGGCCCCCTCAGCCAATGACGCCACTCCTCAAGTGCTAGCTTGACTGCCAGCAGTTCCTTATCACCCACCGGATAGTTACGTTCAGCTGGCGATAACCGGTGGGAGAAGAACACACAAGGATGGAGCCTCTTGTCTGGGCCTGTCCGTTGGGACAGAACGGCTCCAACTCCAATATCAGAGGCATCTACCTCAACTATGAAGAATTCCTCCGGGTCTGGCAGCTGAAGAACGGGGGCTGAAGTAAGGCACCTCTTTAGGGTGTCAAAGGCCCTTTGAGACTCCTCGGACCATAGAAAAGGTTCCTTGCCTGTCAAGGCAGTAAGGGGCGTGGCCACAGTACTGAAATTGCAGATAAAACCAGAAATGACACAGAGGTGGCATGGAAGGTGCTCTTCTTTAGTTTGACAGAGTTGGTGCTGGAGGAGCAGCTGAAAGACCCTTCTAACATGCTTAACATGTTCTTCAAGGGAGGAACTAAACACCAAGATGTCACCTAGATAGACAAAGCTGTATCGGTCCAGAGTCTCTCGAAGGACTTCATTGATAAACCTCTGAAATACTGCTGGGGCATTAGACAAACCAAATGGCATCACTAGATAGTCGTAGTGGTCTGTGGGTGTTATGAAGGCAGTCTTCCATTCGTCCCCTTTTCTGATTCTGATCAGGTTGTAAGCACTTCTTAGATCTAGTTTGGTAAAAATCATGGCCCATTGGAGCGCCTCAAAGGCAGTGGACATTAAAGGTAAGGGATAGCGATCCTTTACCATGATTGCATTGAGTCCCCGGTAATCAATGCAGGGTCTCAGGGAGCCATCTTTCTTGCCTACAAAAAAAAACCCAGCACTGGCTGGTGAAGTAGAGGGTCGAATAAATCCCAGCTGCAACGCTTCCTGAATATACTCTTGCATAGCCACTTTCTCAGGGCCTGAGAGAGAAAATAAATGCCCTCTGGGAGGGACAGTCCCTGGCAAGAGATTTATGGCACAGTCAAAGGGATGATGACAAGGAAGTGTCTGGGCCCTTGCTTTGCTAAATACCTCTTGGAGGTCATGATAGAACGCTGGCACATGAGAAAGGTCCCCAACTGGAAGGGAGGATGTTGTCGGTCTAACATGAGTTTATCATTAAGTGCATGCTGAAATGCTACCTTGCGAGCAGTTTCATTTCATTTGCAATCAGCTGCCAACGTTTGAAATTCCACCATAAACTCGGCCACCGAACGGTTGCCCTGTGTAATCTCTAAGAGACGTGGGCCAGCATCCTGCCCCCCTTGTGGAAAATAGAAGACATTGAGAATGGCTTCGCCAAACGTCTCTGGGGAGCTACACTCCGGAGTCTTCTGTTCCCACAATGCAGTTGCCCAATCCAGTGCCTTCCCCAAAAGAAGTGAAATTAGGAACGCTACTTTTGAGCGGTCTGTGGGAAAACGTGAGGGTTGTTGATCGAAGACAAGAGAGCATTGTAACAAAAACCCTCTGACACGCTTAGGATCACCAGAGAAACACTCTGGTGGGGGGAGTGAAGAATTACTATTGCCACTAGGTCTAGCTAAGGGGGCCATTTCAGTGGCAGCCACAGATTGACTAAGGTTAGCGAACCGTTGGGCCAGCTCTGCTTTTGCCTGCTCATGTCGTCCCAGGGTAGAGCATTGGCGACGCAATACATCAGAGATTGCAGCGGGATCTGCTGTGTCCATGACTAGCGGGCAGCCTTCTGTTATGAGTTGAAAACAGGACACAAAGATGCAGATGAACAAAAAGTTTTTCTTTATTAGTTGGCAAAATCAGGTCTTAGTCTACAGAGGTCTCAGCAACTTCTAGGGTAAAATACTTTTCCTGCTTAATAGAGAGCTAAAATACCTCCCGTCTCCTGACGGTACCACGGCTGACCCCTCTAAACGGGCCCAGTCGTACCTACTAAACCTACAATTGCAAGTGTGACCCATACAGTGGCAAAATCAAGGCTGCCGCACTTACTAGCCACAAAGTAGCTCCTTAAATAAGTGCACGTTAGCCCTGATTAGGATCTCCAGGATAAAAGACCCACACACAAAAGCTCTGTAACTTCAATGGCACCTGGTGCCAGAGCTTCGTGTGTGGGATGATCCAGAGACCCTAACACTCTCATGTTGCTTCTAAGTCAGAATATTATTAATTATAAATACTATCAATTTACACGTTTAAAATGTCCAAGAATTTATTAAATTATATGTACATGCATTGAATCTGCCAGGCAGATTTTTTGACTTTATTAATTTAAGGCATGTTGCCTTGTTATCGTAATTATGTCTTTATTTAATTAATTAATTAATTAATTATTTTTAAACCTGTCATGTCTGGTAGCTTTTGCAATCTGAATGGTAATCTGATGTACCATACATGTTTGCTTTTACGTTTTCAAAGGAACAGTTCTACAGATTATTGTAGCCTATTCCTATTAAATGTTAATGGTGGTATATCTCAATGACCTGTCCAATTGAAAAGTAGATCTCGGGCCAGAAAAGTGTGGGCACCCCTGCTATACATACATTCATAAATACATATATACATAGGTATATACACATACATACCTATATACAAACATACATAAATACACACACGCATTATACACACACGCCCCCAGACACACAAACACATCCTAATATTGTTAGAAATTTTATGTGCCTCTTTATGTGCGTATGTATATGCCCATGTTATGGAATGCATTCATGATGAGGGCAAGAAACCGCGACCATGCTCCCGCGGTCCAGAGATGGTTAGGGAAAGACCAGGGGGACCCAGACCACCTGGGAACCTGAAGACCAGAGGCCACACAACCCGATGGCCACCGCACACGCACCGCAGAGGAGGAAGGAAGGAGACCCAGACGAGGCCCCCACGGACAGGGGGCAGGAACCTAGAGAGCCAGAGGCAGCGAGACATCCAACCCTCCCTCCCAGGCCGGCACCCCCGGCAAGAGCCGAGCATGCGGCCCCCAAGGCCCCAGCACCCGTAAGTGACCCGACCCCCGGCAGAGCCCCCACCCACACCAAGGAGGCCAAAAACCATCCCCAGTACATACCCACCAAGCGAGCAGGTCAGACACCATGCCAAGACACCCAGCCGCACACCCCAGGACACACAGGCACCCAACCCCAAGGGGTGGTGACAGCGACGCCCAGCATCCCCGAAGGTGACGAGCTCAGCAGGCCACAGATCCAGGACCCGTCATCCACACACTCACATTCACACAAGTACCCACTCATACGTGCTCATTCATCCCAATTTCACACGCCAATTCTACACATCAATCTCACACTCATGCACACACATTTAACAAATAAGGACAACTGGCGTGAGCCTGGGGACACTGGCATCGGGTCTGCAGTGTCCCAGCGAGGCAGCCAGGCAGTCCCCACCCCAGGTAGGCGCACAGGGCCAGGCATGTGAGGACCCGCCCTCCCCCTCCTCCCACCCAAAGTGTTGCAGTGAATGTGTAAAGTGGAAGTGTGTCTGAAAGCTACAGTGCAAAGGCCCTATGTGTGATATGATGTGAACTGTATGATGTAGGGGGAGAGAAGAGAGGAGGGACACCACGCAACATGAGCCCCGCACGTGTATGAGTAATGTAAATGTTTCTGCGGTGGGAGAAGAGGAGGCGCCAGGATGAAGACAAGAGGAAGAGGAGAGCCGGCCATCCGGCTCACTAGGCACCCCAGCCCCACACACCCCAACATAGAGTGAGGACTCCAACGGCCCCGGGCCCAAAACAGCCGGCGCCCCTCTTGCCCACGCCACAAACACAACATAAACATACATACCTACACGCAAACAGACAACAACAATAGACATCAATTGGCGTGTTTACATCTACACCTTCACACACACCCACTAACTCACCCACATACAAACACATTCCCTCACTTGCCCACACACGCACATCCGCATGTGCTCATACTCGCATACATACAGTACACATGCACATACACACGTACATACACATCTAGGCCCCGAATCTCTACCCTGGATGCAACCCCCCTCCCCCCACCGAGGAGGCACCCAGAGCCCGGGAATGCCAGCCAGGCACCCCAACGCAGGCCGACCGCCCCACGTTGCAGAGTGCCAAGGGGGGCCTAAACCCCCTCAGTGTGCCGAGGGACCCAGTCATGAGACAGGCCACCCCGACTCCAGACCCCGCACTCCGACTCCATAAGGGAGGTCCGCCATCATGACAGGGCTGGCACCCGCTACCATCCGACCCCCAGATCCATGCCATTGAAGTTACAGAGCTTTTGTGTGTGGGCCAAAGTACCCGCCCGTGCCCCCCCATCAACCCCCACGGCCCGCCCACAGGGACCACATGGCGGCCAAAGTCTCCCACCAAAGAGCCCTCGGGAGCGCAAGACCCCCGCTTCCCAGCCGCCTGCCAGCTATACCACAGGACAAGGCCACAGCCGGCCTACCCCTTCATGTGATGGAGCTGATCAGTGGGGACCAGAGGGTTTCAAATGTCGCCAATTTGTTATTGGTGGAAGCCAACGTTCTTTCCAGGATAATATAGTCTAGAAGTAGATTTTTGTAGTAAGTTAAACATAAGTTCTGGTTAGAACTATGTGTGATATATCTGTTTCTAGGTTAAATTCATTTGTATCACCTAAAAAATGCACAATTTTGGTATGGCTTGAATATCACAGTTAAGACATATAGATAAGTTCTCACAAATCCTCTGTCAAAACCTTTGAACTGGTGTGCAGAACCATATAGAATATATATAATTATCAATATGATTGCCTAAACAGTTAGTGCATATGTTTGTTTCTTTGAAGCCCATTTGAAACATTCTGCACCATGTGTATTGTACTCTATGTAAAATTTTGTATTGTACAAGTTGTAAGTTTGGGTTTTTAGTCATTTTGAAAATATTTGCTGTATGTCTTTATATAAAGTAGTATAAATATACTGTAGTAACTCCTGTTCATCACAGGAAAAAAAGCAGCCCTTTCCTTCGTATGTTTAGACAATTTTAGTGCCTTCTTTAATAGCGATTACTGGAGCTGTTACTTATGCACAAGCAGAGTCAATTACAAAAACCTGGGTTGAATTAATAAGAAAAGGGTGAATCTTGATTTTGTTAGTGGAACAAAACTAGAAGGAAGAGAACTGTTTGGCTAACTGAGAAATTTGTGCTACTTTTATAAGCATGGTTCATAGAATAGGCCACAGAAAAGTTAAAGATGTACATTCACAGCTTTTACACATTTTAAAAGACAAATCAAAATGACAAAAAAAGAAAAACAAATGGAACCCAAGTTCACTATATATAGTTTTTGGTCTGTGTGTGTTCCCTATGTGGTGGTGCTCCGGTGTCTTTAAGTGCGCTGCAGCCGTGCTGCATCGTGGGTTACATCATCACGCTGGCTTGTTGCCCAGTGCGAGCGGGAGTATTTAAATTCGTGGAGCTGACGTGGCCGAGGGAGCAAGCTCTGGCTTTTTCACGCAGTTCTTCACGGCCATTATTCTTGCTGCCGCTGCTCGTTCATGAGCAATGTCCGTGAAGACAGAGGTCGGTGTCTTCACGTCCCTCGTTGGAGAGAGTTTCACACAGTGGCCTGCGTGTTGAAGTGGCCCTTTGGGTTTTATCTGTGCTTTGTAGTGGTTTATACAGTTTCGTGTCTTTCCACGCTCTGGATACATACTCGTGACTTTTGTCTCTGAGACCAGCTGGTATACAGGTTGGTGTACATAAATATCGGACTGTGGGTTGCAGGTGCTCTCATTCCTCCTATTGGGCGTGTAACCAGTTCTGTATTGTCGGGCTTCGCTCCGGCTGCTGTTCTGTTCTGCTGCTGTTCTGTTCTGCTGCTGTTCTATTGTGCTGTGCTGTTCTGCTTTGTTGTGCCGTTTTGTGCTGTGCTGTTCCATTTAGTTTTATTGTTTTATTATAGGTTATTCTCATGCCGCTGCTCATCTTGGGTTGCGGCGGCGCCCCACTGGGAAGGGCCGTGCTCCGCCATTGCAACCGGCAGCGTGTATGGTCTAACCAGGGTGCGTGAGTGTGTGCGGTGGGGTGGTACGTGGGTATTACCCACTTATTATTGTGTATCCTGTTTATATGATTTGGTTTATCTTATTTTATTGTGTGGAGTTTGATTTATTATCTGGCTGGTCATTTCTTTTTGATGTATTTTCCTTTTTTTCCATTTCGATACATGTTTTTGTGGGCTTAACCCTTTTGTGTGAGTACTGTAAAGGTTAATTATTTTTTTCTTTCTTGGCAGGATCAGGACGACCAGTAGGGGGGGGGGGCAAGCCAATGGTGGTGGATACCTGTGTCCGTGAGTTCACTTGTACGGTAGGTTAGCGTCACTTGGGTGTGCAGTGCAGTGTATATCACGTGGGATACTTTTGACCCACCCTGCAGTTACGGTCTGCCCTCTGGTAAGCCCTCTCTTGCCCTTTTGATTTATTTTTGTTAGTATTTGAGTTTGTTGTCAATGATGTGACTTTGATGTGTTATTTTGGTGTGTTTTACCCCTAACCCCAACCACCATAGTGTGTATGTAAGCGAGTATGTGTGTTTGGGTGCAACCATTTTAACAAAAAGATTTTAGGAATATACTTTGTATAAGTTTAAAAGTAAATAAATATTTCTATGATTGAAAACAGAACCTTGTCTCTGTTTTGATTGCACAAACTTGTGGTGAACTTTGGACATTGTGATAAATTTGGGTGTTTGTAAATATTAACACAAATTTTAATACTCTCTTTTTCCCTATACCTATACGCCTATACCCCCCGGGGGTGGCGTAGTCAAAAGTACCTTGGAGTCTCCGCCACTTACTACACCTATATAAATCCACAAAATGCAACCAATTACATGTAAACCATTTACGTTACAATGCCAGGGAAAGTGGCTAGTGATCTTATAAATAAGGAAAGTCTGTGTGTGTGTGTGTGTGTGTGTGTGTGTGTGTGTGTGTGTATGCGTGTTTTCTATACGATTACCTCAACATTTGACAAATTTATTTATTGGGTACCTGTGAAGATTTATGGGGAGGATTTATTTATATATGTGTGTGTGTTTGTTTGTGTGTGTGTGTGTTTGTGTGCGCATAAGTATGTCACTTTGTAAAAACTAAAACATGTTTACCCACTTACATTATGGGTACTTGTGATGACTATAAGCTTGTACCCACAGAGGACACTATTTAATTTTAAGGAGATTACATGTTTAACATTAAAAAAAAAAATCTTAGCTCTTTACATGCCCAGTTAGTCACTAAGTTAGTGTCCCTGTCATTCTGTCAAGCTGCAATTATCAGGGTTCTCTGGTTTCCTCTCACAGTCCAAAAACATGGATCAAGTCAATTCTCCAAATTGCCCCATATAGAGTGTGTTTGTGTGATTGAGTGTGTTAAAAATAGTACTTTACTGCATCGACCATCACATAATTTACAGGGACACTTACACAGTTTGTCGCTGCAAATTTATATGTAAGTAAGTAAGTAAATGTAATTTATAACAAGTCAACACCTTTTTTTTTATCCAGCCATGTTACAGTTGCAGCCTTAAATCACAAATAATTTCTTGAGTTTACTGTGTTAATAAACAATAATTCTAGAAGTGAAGCAAATGCAGCAACGAGATGCTTCTTGAGAAGCCAAAAAACATATTTGTTTGTTGTCATTTGGCAGTTTCAGTTTGACAGGTTTAAATACAAGGTGTAGAAACATGTTGCCTAGTAACTAACGTTAAGCATTACCCAACATAGATGTCCTTGTGTTGAAGGTGGTAACCACTGGCAACAGCAAAATGTATTCATTTTAAAGTAATTTAGTGAAAATAATGTAGGATATTTTCTTTTATGAGTGGATTTCTCTATTAGAACTTAGTGTACTCAGACAACAATGTGCAAAAATATTTTGTGAGCTCTTTTTAATAACAGGCATTTAATAGATAGTCTGATATTGTGGGAAATCTCTTGCTGAAAGTTATGCCCTGCAAAACATTGCATTGGTAAATTGGCAATACATCTACCCTGAATTCTTTTAAAATATGGACAATATATAGATGATGCGATGGACGCATATTACATCTTATATATACTTCTTACTTCTTGGGAGACCAGAGCTGCATGGTCTAATGTGTTGTGGGCAAACTCGGCCCACACCAACTTTTCAGCCCATGTGGCCAGTACTGACTAATGAAATGTGGCCCATGGTCAGACACAATGTCAATAGTCCTGTGTAGTCTGACCACATGCAGTAGTATGCTTGGGCCATCTCTTTGGCTGATGGGAGTTTGGGCAGAGGAATGAATACACATGACTTGGAGAACCAAACGACAATAACTAGGACTACTGTAAACCCCCTGGACCTAGATAATTAGACAAAGTCCAAAGCAATATGGGACCATGGTCTGGGTGTTACTGGCAGAGGGTGCAACTAGCCCCAGGGGTGTTCTCTAGAATTATTATTAGTTGAACACACCAGGCAAGATGTGACAAATGCCTTGACCTGATTCTCTATACCAGGCCACAAAAATCGTCAGTGGAGCAAATGGAGCATCTTAGTGCATGAGCCCATTGGAAAACCTGACTACGAACAGGCATGGGCACATACATACGTTTGAGTATGTTGACTTCCACCTGGATCAGGTTCAACTGTTTTAGCCTCCCTGACAACCTGTTGGATGCCAATGTCACCAATCTTCGTAGGCCAATTTGATGGCTAGTAGCTCCTTGTCCCCAACAGGATAAATGTACTCTGCTGGAGTAAGACAGTTGGAGAAGAAAGCACAAGGATGCAGCTTTTTCTCTGGGCCTATCCTGGGGACAGTACAGCCCCAACTTCAACCTCTGAGGCATCCACCTCAACGATAAAAGGTTCTCCGGATCTGGGAGTTGTAAGACTGGGGCCCAGTTAGTCACCAAGTTAGTGTCCCTGTCATTCTGTCTGGCTGCAATTATCAGGGTTCTCTGGTTTCCTCCCACAGTCCAAAAACATGGATCAAGTCAATTGAATTCTCCAAATTGCCCCATATAGAGTGTATTTGTGTGAGTGAGTGTGTGCCCAGAGATAGTACTTTACTGCATTGACTATCACAGAATTTACAGTGACATTTACACAGTTTGTCGCTGCAAATTTATATGTGTGTAAGTAGGTAAATGCTCTGAGGCATCCATCTCAACGATAAAATGTTCTCCGGATCTGAGAGTTGTAAGACTGGGGCTTTTACTTTTTACTTACGGCAGTTAAGGGAGTGTCAACCGAACTGTAGTTGTGAATCGCCTAAAAAAATTAGCAAGGCCCAGGAATCTTTGCACCTGACAGATATAACTGGAGGTAGACCAGTCAACGACCCATTGAAACATTGACAACACAGGGGAAGTAAAATATTGACTTCTCCAGGTTGACAAATAAGTGATGTTAAAGTGGGAGCTGAAGAACCCGCCGGACATGTCTGACGTGATCCTGGAAAGACCGTCTAAATATGAGGATGTCATCTAGGTAAACAAAGGCGTAATAACTGAGAGCCTCATGCAGTACCTCATTGATGAATACCCCATGAAGTGCCCAATCACTTTTGGCCACAAAAAAAAACCCTGCCCCAGCTTGGGAGAAGGACGGACGGATAAAGGGGGAGAAGTGCCTGGCAGAAGGTTGATAGCTAACTCGAAAGGGGGGGGGGACAGTGACTGATGCAGACTTGACAGAACAGAGCCCCATCATGTCAGGGATCTGTGTCAGGATTAAGGTCTACAACAAAAGTGGATAAATCCTAGAAGGACATGCATATAGTTTTAGAGGTAACCACATACACAGTCAAATTAAAAGGTAAAAAAAAAGACGGGAAATTTAGTACGATGATCTTACACATCATCGTACACCTGTTCCTGAACCTTCACGAATGTGGAAGGAAATTAGAGACCAATTAGGAGAAACTGAAAAAAATTCTAAATAAATTCATCTGAATTTAAATTCATTGAATTTTCATGTTGATCCTGTGCTGTGGATTATCAGTTTGGCCACATAAGTAATAATTTTAATTGCAATTATAGTGGTGTGTGGTTTGTGGTTGTTGTTACATTTAGATTACATTTACATTCAGTCATTTAACACATGCTTTTATCAAAAGTGACTTACACTGTAGAATTTTCAAACCTGATCATTATCCTATCCTGCACCCTCCCCTCTTTTTTACATCAGGTGTTTGTGAAAGAAATGTTTTTAAGTTGTTTCGTAAAGATGCCAAGTGACTTCGCCTTACAGACAGAGTTGGAAAGATCGTTTCACCATTTTGCAGTGGTGAACACAACGGAGTGAGAATTAGCACCTTGGTGAGGTGGTATTACCAGGCAACATTCATCACTAGAGCAAAGTGAATGAATTGGAGTGTATTATAGAGTGAAGGTAAGATGGGCCAGATCCAGAAGTGGTCGGGTAGGCCAGAGTCTGTGCCTTGTACTGAATGCGAGCAGCTACAGGGAGACCAGCAAGCAAAGCATTACAATAATCAAGCCAGGATAGGATGAGGGCTTGAACTAAATAAGTCATATGTCATATAAAAAGTAATATGTCAGAGCCTATAAATATAGAAATATTTCTGATATTCACACGGTGATGTGAAATTCACATGTTTTTTGTAAAAATGAACAATATTAGAAAAAAGCAATTTACTGCATGTTTTCAAGTGATAGTGCTTGTGCACCTAATAAAAAAATGAGCACTGAGAAGTGATTTTTAAATAAATACTTTTAATATTTTACTTTAAGTACATGTTATTAGGCACCGGGTCGGGACTTCTATTTTGAAGCCTGACTCCTGGAAAGGGCACCATCTTTACATTTACATTACATTTACATTTGGTCATTTAGCAGACGCTTTTATCCAAAGCGACTTACAAGGTAAGCACAGGGTTAATCACAACATCCCTGCAGCAATGAGGGTTAAAGGCCTTGCTCAAGGACCAACATTGGTAACTTCAGTGGACCTGGGATTTGAACTCCCAACCTTCAGATTGATAGCCCAACGCCCTACCCACTGAGCTACCACACCCTCACAAAATGGCGGTGGCCAGCAAATGCTGGCTTCGTCTCCTAGGCAGCGCACTTATCGTTCCACCAATTAGAGAAGCAATTAGTAATCGTTGGCCTCACCTGGGTTGAGCCTTATATATATATCCCCCTGCTCTTAACCCAGACGAGGCCACGTTTTGTTTGCCATGGTGGTGAGTCAGACATGTGCTCTTGAGTCGTGTTTGCTCATGGTGTTTTTTCTTTCTGCTTCTCTTTTGCAAAAGAGAAGCAGAAAGAAAAAACACCATGAGCAAACACGACTCAAGAGCACATGTCGCGGAGCAAATGCCAGTGACTGAAGCCGTGAGGCTCCAGGGGGGGTGACCATCGGGCGCCATGAGATGGCTCTCTCTAACCTGGACCAGCGGCTGGCCGGGGTTACCTAGCGCTGGCAGGTAGTCGAGTTGCCGACACCCCA